>VXBT01003146.1:302579-484870 GCA_013400235.1 Oriolus oriolus
TTAATAGCCACTTCACTTTCTGTGTGAATGTGGCAGCTGTCAGTAATTCATTCATTCTGTGAACTTTCTGGTAAAATGCTTCTGGTTTATCACAAAATGTGTGTATGAAGATCTGCAAATAGATGCATCTGTTCAAAAGAACCTGAATGGACGTTGTAGTGAGGTGGGGGTCATCTCTTTTCCCAAGTAAAAAACAGTAGGACAAGAGGAAATGGGCTCAAGTTGTGCCATTGATTGTGGACATTTAGATTGGATAGTTGGAAAAATTTCTTCACAGAAAAGGTTGTCAAGCATTGGAGCAGGCTGCCCAGGGAAGTGGTGGCATGGCCATCCCTGAAAGTTTTCAGAAGGCATGTGGATATGGTGCTTGGAAACGTGGCTTAGTGGTGGATTTGGCAGTTCTGGGTTAATTATTGAACTCACTGATCTCAGAGGTCTTTTCCAACCTTAATGATCTATGATTCTGTGAGAAGGTTGTTTATAAAACTTGTCTATTTCAACAACAGTGGCATAGCTTTTCTGAAGGCACAGACTTCAAAACAGGAATTATGCAAATTCGCACTGGAACCATATGAACTTGATATGTCATCTTAATGAGTGAGATTTTTTTCCTTTTTAGATTTCCTAAAAATTCAAAGTGCGTGTAAGCCATAGTGTTTAGGTGCTAACATTCCTTTGCTGTTTGAATGACAGATTGGTGCAACTCAGTGCACAATGTACCACATAACATCTCCAGTGTTAAAGTTAACGTTTTTCTAATCACCTGCCATACAGAGAATTCATTTATGATGACTTGATAAATACACCTCATCATGTTATATAATCTTCATTTCCTTAACTGTAAGCTTTACAATTTGCACATCAGTCTCATCTGAACAAGTGTATAAAATGCCAGTGTCCTAGCTCAAGGGTAACACGGAAATGAGTTTTTCTAGCTACTGACCTGTTGGATGTATGTGTCTCATTTCATGTCTTGCCTTGCTAGCTTTGTATTAATATGTCTATAAATTATGTATAATGTAAATGTATTCATAGTTATCCCTTGAGGATAACAAAACAATTACTTTTATTGATATTTCTGACATATATGCACTGGGAATGTGGAAAGTTCTGTTTCACGCTGCTACACTGGAAAATTTTTCAAACATTGTAGCCAGCAAAAATGTGACTTGATGTGTTTTTCCCTATGAAGAATGAATATGTGGAGATCCATGTTTCTCTCAAGGCATATTCCACAGTCAAAATAATAAGTTCATAAGTAAACAAGAATCTTATTTTTATAACTGTTGGTCTTAAGGGTTCAGTCACTCTTCTGTCCTGTAATACCACTAATAACAATGATTCACAAAGGCAAACTGTCTTTGCCTGAATCCATGCCAACTTGATTTTATTCTGCATCCACCCTATAAGAGTCCATTTCTCTGCCACAATGGATGACAGATGAGATATAAAATATTAGAAATAAAGGCATGAATGGCTCAGTACCCACCAGCTCTATAGTTTTTAGGAAATATTAAGTGATACGTCAGAAGAACTCCTGGAGCAAGAGTCCTGATTGTAGTATGACACAAGAAGTCCATGTATGGTTGTTCTAACTCATATTTACCCATCTTTTCTCCATCTCTGTCCCAGTTCCAGAAACACTAAATTGCAACCAAGCCAAGCCTATTTTGTTGTGTGCAGTTTTGGTCACCACAGTATAAGAAAGATACTAAACTGTTAGAGAGCATCCAAAGGAGGGCAGTGAGGGTGGTGGCCTTGAGGGGAAGCCTTATGAGGAGTGGCTGAGGTTGCTTGGTCTGTTCAGCCTGGAGGAGACTGAGGGGAGACCTCACTGCAGTTACAACTTCCTTGTGAGGGGAGGAGGAGGGGCAGGCACTGATCTCTGCTCTGTGGTGCCCAGTGACAGAACCCGAGGGAATGGCCTGAAGCTGTGTCAGGGGAGGTTTAGGCTGGATATCAGGAAAAGATTCTTCACCCAGGAAGTGGTTGGGCTCTGGAACAGGCTCCCCAGGGAAGTTGTGTCAGCACCAGGGCTGACAAAGTTCAAGAAGCATTTGGACAACACTCTCAGGCACATGGTGTGACTCTTGGGGCGTCCTGTGCAGGGCCAGGAGCGGAACTCAATGATCCTTCTTGTGTCCCTTACAGCTCAGCATATTCTGTGATTCTGTACTGAGCCCTCGGAAGGCAAGGCAAAATGTAGCCACATTAGCTGGTTTCATGGGATTTAAAACCAGCACAACTCGGAAAATATGTTTTTGTTCTAGCTGAGTGTGTAAAAATGTTTCGGTACTCCCAAATAAAAGTTCCAAAGTGCTGCCATTTGGTTGGGGTACATTTCATATGCTATACTACCTTTTCCCACAAACAAAAATCCCATTTAATTTTATTTTTCCACTAGTTTAGCTTTACTATGGAAAACATTCCATTTAATTAAAATACTGATTATAATTCACTGAGTTGACGGAGTTTAAGTTTTATCAAGCTAAACTACCCCTAAAAAAGTAAGAAATAGTACTTGATCATTTAAGCTGAAGCTTTTGCGTTACTACACTTGTGACTGAAAGTCCAATGTGAAGTACTAAGTGTAAGTTTGGATTTCTACCTCTTGTCTGCTACATCAGGAAATATAATAATTGGAATCTTAGGTGTGAAAATATGAAGCTTCAGAAAAACAAAAAAAAAAACCCAGAAAACATTAGAGGGAGGGTTAGATGTCTATTTTGCATTATAGATATTTCTATTTGAGTTTTTCACTAGAAGAAAATGCTATTCATATACAGTTTGTAACCACTGTAAAATAGATACCCAAGGTTTGCAAGTGCTTATATTTTTCCTCCTGGATCTAAGAACTGATGAGAACTTTTCCCAGGCTTTCTTAGCAAATGGTTACTTGGGCCCCAGTGTCAAGGAGTAGATTGGCAGCCAGAGTGCTGAGGCCAGTAAGCTGTGAAATTCTCAGAGCCCCTCTGTTTTTCGTTTTGCTTGCAAAAGATCTGTCCTCATGCCTGCTGCAGTGCAATCAGTGTACATGTTGTTTCTCACCATTTCTTGTGTAAACATAAAGTATTTAGTCTGTTCAAAGATGCTTTATGTGCTAGAGTCATGTAAACCTCACTATTCTGTATCTAGACAGAGGAACAAAATTCCTGGTTTATTCCAAATTTCAAGATCTTTCAAGTCTAATTCTAACTCATTTGCCATTTGACTCATTGTCATTTTCTAGGACAAGGTCAGCTAGGTGACTTTGCAAGTTGCTATAAATTGCTTAGATTCTAATGTTACTATTATTCCTTTGCATAATCTCTTGAATATTAATGGAAAAAAAATGAAAACAACAGGTTGTAAATCTCATTTATGCCTTTCTTTCTTACCAGATACTCTAATGGAAGCCACATTTCTTCGGATACTGATATTAAGCTGGGATGTACTAAAAAATAAATAGATAATATTCTCTCCTTTTGAAATTCACTATTGTTCTAGCTTATTCATACTTTATTTGTCTCTATATTTTTATTCCATATTTCCCTTTCCCTCTCTGAATCACAGATGGTGTACCATCAGCAGTAGTGTTTCTGTAAATCACTGCAGCTCAGCAGATCCATTCCTGGCACAGGTGGTGTCAAAGCATTCTTCTTAAGAGGCTGAACTTTAGTTTAATTCCATCATCGTGTACTTCCAAATGATTTACTGTCTGGGTTGAATGTACGTGAAGCTCAGTTTAATTGTGTAGAGCCTGATTAGCAAGAGATGTTAGCAAATGTGATACTGATCTACAAGAAGGGCTGGATAGACAGGCTACAGTTCTGTCAGTTTGACCTTGGTTCTGGGGAAGGAACAGATCATCTTGAGTGCCATCATATGGCACACGCAGGACCACCAGAGGATCAGGCCCAGGCAGCATGGGTTCATCACAGGTCCTGCCTGACCAACCTGATCTGCTTCTATGGAAAGGTGTTGGTTGGTGGATGAGGGAAAGGCTGTGGATGTGTCCACCTAGACTGTAGTAAAGACTTTGACACTGTTTCCCACAGCATTTTCCTGAAGAAAGTGGCCGCTCATGGCTTAGATGCCTGCACTGTTCACTGGGTAAAAAACTTGCTGGATGGGCAGGCCCAGAGCGTGTTGAATGAAGTCACATCCAGCTGGTGGCCGGTGACTAGTGGGGTTCCCAACTCGGTGTTGGGGCCTGTTGTGTTTAGTGTCTTTATCAATCACCTGGATGAGGGGATCAAGTGCACCCTTACTGACTTCGCAGGTGGCACTAAGTTGGTTGGGAGTGCTGATCTGCTGGAGGGTAGGAAGGGTTAGCAGAGGGATCTGGACAGGCTGGATCCATGGGCCATGGCCAGTTGTATGAGGGTCAATAAGACGAGGTACCTTAGGTTTGCTTAGGTGCTTTTGGAATGCTGGCTGCTGTGGTAGTACTCAGTAACAGCCCAGTCCCCCCACACGGGCCAGCACTTTGGACAGAATAGCAAGGTGTCTGTCAGTCAGAATCTACAATGCTTTGCCTTTCTGCAAAGGTACGCTTTACTCATGAAATACCCCTCTCTGAGATGAGCTTACTCTGTTTAAGGAATGTGCTACTCCTTTGAGGGTGGGTTTGTTCCCGTTAAAATTTGATTATGGCCTTAATCCCTCACTGTCACATGACATGCTCTCATTCAAATCCTTTAAGGTTTTATTTTACAAACTACATCTGCAGACTTGCAGTTGTCCTCTTTTACAAAAGTAAAAATATGAGCATAGAGAAAAAGAAAGTGTCCTTTTTTGTCTTTCTAAAAAGCGATTAAAAAGTCTAGAACAGAAAGTGAACTTCATCCAGTAGAGTGAAGTGCTTACCTTGCTTTGGGCTTCACATCAGTACTGCTAATGACAGCAAACTGATTGATCTTTCCAAGCATGCACACTTGAAAAAATGAAATATGTCTCATTTTGGTTTAATCCAAATGACTGACTAGAAAAGTCAGTCCTGAAGAAACAATTTCTGTCCAGATCAGTAGACAGAACAGACCTGTGGACAAGCTTTTTTAATTCTTTAATTAATTTTTTTCTTATTTAAATCATTATATTTAATGGAATTACCACCTCATTTGTATTCCCAGAAAGAGTGATGTTTGTTGCTGCCCTCAGTCTCTGTGAAGAAAAATAATCCTGTTTTAAATCAAACACTTGTTTATATGATCTAATAGAAAACACCAGGCTCTATATCAAATTCAAATGGAAAACAGATGTATTAAATTGACAGTAAGAATAAATTTGTCACAGCTATAAATGCTTATTGAGATATATGTTTATATACATATGTGTGTGTACATATATAATTCCCTCTTTTTAGAGGCTTGGTGGAGAGGGCAGGAAAAGAACATTCCTTTAGAAAACATCACCAAAGGGATGCAGTGTAATTGCTTCAGATTTAAGATGATCTGTTGAAAGAGTATGGAAACAGAAACTAGACACATATGGAGTTTAAATTTAAGGGTTTGAAGATTTAATTTCAGGGTTGGAGAGTTTTAATGTTTTTAAGTAGTCCAAAATATGTTTTGCAGAATTTTTCAAACTACAAAGAATGCGGTAAGCCTGAAGTGCTTGGGAAGAAATATTGCATTGAAATGATACAAGTCATTCCATTTTGGGAAAGAAGCGCCTCTACAAGGCTTCACAGCTAGCTGTCAGCTAGCCATCTTTTATTTTAGATAATGACCCGAAACTTGCAATGGATGGACTTGTAAGTCTTCCTTTCCACAGCCACCTTTCCTTATGAACACACTCCTTTAAACCGGTCTCAAATGCTTTACACACATTCAAATGTAACTGTCAAATTAACCCAGTCCTGAAGCACAGATATGTCCTTCCTGTCCTGTGTCAGGTTCCAGCTCAGTCTTTTAGTATCAGCTGGTTTCTTTTTTTTCTACCTGTGAAATGAAATTTGATCACCTTTAGAAAAGCTGGGGTGTGCTATACCTTTCTTCCACTCCTCCAAAAATTTAGATAGCTTCTCTTTGATTTGCCATGCCTAGAATTTTTTTCTGTTCCCTTCAGAGCACATCTGATATTATGCAGCACCAGGCTGACTAAAGGTTTTATAACCTGTTTTGTCCAGCATGGTATACGACTCAGGTGACAGAGGATGTGTGAATGGTGTCTCTAGTGTCTAAGCCCTCACAACACAGGGCAGTAGGAATCCTGGAACAGGTGAAGCTTCCTAATGTGGGACTTTCCACTAAGGGAGCAACCCAGCAGCATCTGAGCCTTAGAGGTGCTTCTGCGCCCATCTTTACTGAGCCGTAAGTCCAGCTAGTTCTGCTGCAGTGCCAATAAAGATTCAGCTATTGATTTTCACCCACTGCCACCCATATGGATTTATAGAGCAACATCTCTTGGTCATGGGTGGTCATTTGTTATATTTATCATCAAAACTGCATTTCCCTGATGCTGATTTGCATCATCTAGTCTTTTCCTGGGTCACTATGAGCTACAGGCTCTTGTGTTAAGAAACCTAGGATTATGTTCTAAATTTCATATCCTTTTAAATGTTTAAAATTTTGGGAGGCAGGGGATCATGCCCAGTGTAAGTGAGCATTGATGTAAGTACAAGTTGTGATTTACAAAATGCATATCGGTCAATATGGTTCACTCTAAGATTATTGATTATATAGCTGGATGATGTTAATACTTTAGTCATACATGAAGAGAGATTGTGTAGTGGCAGTTATGTAATTGGTTCTAAACCCCCTGAATTTCCATCTTTTTAGGGGTTAATTACCTATTTAGAAATGCATCTGCATGTTCAGTGCTTATCATGGGTCCATGCAGACTGGAATAATCAAGAAGAGTTTGAGAAATTTTAGAATACTGTCTTCCTAACTACATATGGAGCACAATTTTTTCTTTTTTTTTTTTCTGAAGATGGCCTAGTGAAAAAGTAGTGACACACTCTTGTGAACTGGAAAAGAAAGAAGACACCCCTGCACAAACAGACCTGTCAGCAGCTTCCTGGTTTGTCCAGGGTTTTTTCCCCCGTTTCTTGATGGAGTTCAGCTCAGATACTAAGTGGGCGCTTTGAAGAAACCTTTTGGTTTCTTTGAAGAACATTTTGGTTGCATGTTCAGTACTTATTGGTTCTGAAATCTGAATCATTAGTACTAAATCCAAATGCTGCATACTGCTCTTGTAATGTATCTTTCATAAGGAAATGAAGGCATGTAAGGTGGTGTGCCCAAGGATGCAGACAGGGTCATGAAGGAAGTGCAGGAGACTGATTCCCGACCCTTCATGTTAAAACACAAGTAGCAGACAATGAATTACAAACACATGAGCCACTGCACAATATCCTTTTAGATTGATATTTAAAATAATAATGCAAAAGAAAAATTCCAGACATCTTTCCTGTCTGCCGATTATACTCCCTCACTTCCTCTAAATCCTAGCACTCTCTTCTTGTTGATTTTATTTCAGTATGTACTATCTGTTTCTCTAACCTGATCTTCCTTCTTGATTAGCTTTATTTCATCTCCACTAGCTTCAGTGTACTACACCCTTCTACAGCTATCTCACTGCTTTCCTTCATGATCCCAGTTATGGTGGGATGTCAGTGACCCTTTGGCACATTTAAAAATTTTACATTTGAGGAATAGGTAAATAAGGAGTGTAGGGGAGGGGAGGTGAGACAATCACAGCACGAAGCCTGCCAGCGCTCAAGAAACGTTTGGACAATGCTCTCAGGCACGTGATGAGATTCTTGGATTTGTTCTGTGCTGGGCCGGGAACTGAACTTTGATGATCCTTGTAGGTCCCTTCCAACTCAGGATATTCTATGATTCTATTATTCTAATACTAGGAACTTGAATATCTTATAACAATTCTTGTTATATAACATTATAAACCAGCTAATAGATTATTGTCACCTCGAACTTTGTTTCCCTGCCTCCTTGATCTACACTGTTCTGTTATCTTTAATTGAGATTAGCCCTTTATATTTGTTCCAGGTTTAGGCTCCTAGTGCATTTAATCATAATCAATAAATAATATTAGTCACTCGTAGCTAGTGCTAATTAAGCATAGTAATGATGTCACAACTACATGCAGATGAATCAGGAACACAAAGTTTGTGAACTTCTCTTGTTTTTTAGCCTGGCTCTTATCCACAGCTGGAAGCAGGCAGAAGAAGACACTCTCAACACAAATCCAGATGTGCACAAACAGAACATCTGTTCCAAGTGTGCATAACATACATGCCCTTATTTAAGGGCAGTTGACCACTCAAGGTTTCTGTCTATGACTTATGCACCCTTAGTTCTCCTTCTATAGATTTTGCAGGCAGCAAGCCTCTTCAAAGGAAAGAGTTTTTATATGGAGGGGAAAGCATCCACAGAAAACAAAATACATGGAGAAATTTGTGCAAGTGAGGAAGGTCTTTCTGTAGCCAAACCAGTAAAAGCCAGCATGACTTAAGATCTGGAGCTTCTTTTTAAGAGGAGTGTCTGACATGCTGTGTCAGTCCTAGCCTGTGTTGAACTTGAGCCTAAAGACACCTTTTGAAAAATGTCATGGAATTAAAGCGAAATTCTGTGTGCCAGAAGTTCAAACTTACTATCTCTGTAGACAAAATTATTATTTAAAAGCAGTAGCATTAAACAAACTGGGTGGAAGTTGATAACCAAGATCAGTAATTATTTTCTGAAATTATATACCTGGAAACCATTGATCTCATTACACTATTGTTGCAAAAATCACTGAATGATTTTTATTAATGGCATCAGCTTGTGTGAAGTTCAGCTGGCTCGTTCATGTTCTACTCCTACACTGTCATAAAGCCACTGCCCTTGCCCTCATATCAACAATTCTGTTATCAGAGCATACCTTTCTCTTAACAGTGCCAGTTGCACTATTTGCTGTCGTTGTTATTTTAATTTTTATTACTCCTTTATCTGTTACACTGGAAAACAGAGGCATATTGCTTCTCAGGAGGAGCTTCTGTATGAGTCATGTCGATGCAGTGGTGCACACATAAGAGGTGTCGAGGAGTTGATTGTTATCCTCCTTGGCCATGCCATAATATCAAGACAAAACAAAACAAAAAAACCACCCATCAAGTAAGTAACTCTAGCTTTGAAAAGTTGCTAAAGCGGTGGATTTAGTTGTAATATGTAGTGTGTAAATTTCCAGAAAACCATTAATGTTCCCAATATGTTCAGAATTTTTTCCCCCTGATAACGTGTTATAGAGAAACTTTCAAAGTAATCTCTCTGGAAAGTAAACAAGTATTGCTCATTATTGTGCCAACTCATGAATTTGATGATATATGGATATAGAACTTTGAAATATTGACAGGATATTATAGCTTAATTTCTGTTTGCACCATTAAATTCAAAACATGAGAAAACTGTGTGTGAAAGAAAATAAAGATGGCAATTCTGAATTACTATGTGTATTGTATTTGTAGCTATGTAGTTGTATTTTAGATATTGTCTGTATCTCTTAGGTATATTTTATGTTTGGTTTTCAACAAGGTGAGAATTATAGAATACGTTTGCTTGAGTACAGCACTGAGTTTTGTACTTAATTTTGAGTTGTGCCTATACAATTTTCTTCATCAGTATTCAGTGAAATATAGTATTCATACAATTAGTATGCTGCAGAGTACCAGAGAATGTCTGTCTTTTAAAGATCAGAGGTGATTCATGTTCTGCTTCTCAAAGACAAGTTGAACGAGAGACAAAGATTAATGCTAGTGTTTCCATTGTTAAACCTCTCTTTTCAGATTATGCTACTTTAGCAGTGGAGTACTCAGCACTGTGTATTTCATATCCAAAAATTGCATTAACTCATGTTTTAGCAAATAAACAGGAGTTTAAAATAAAATCCTCTAGGGTCTTTTGTTGTTTTGAAATCTGAATGGCTCAATAATCCTTTAAACCTGTAAACACTAAAAAAGAGACCACTGTCACTAAATCAAATTCATCTTTGTGGAAACAGCATGCTGCAGAGTTCCTCATGGATAAGAAATGCTATTCAGTGAACCAGCCTTACCTCTAGTATAGCTGCAATGCCCTAGCACTCCAATCAGTCATCAATTTAGCTAATATCTTGAAAATTAATAAATGCTCATGTAGCAGTGAGTTGAATGCTTCCCAGCTCCTTGCTCAAATAGGTTTTCTTTGTCATTTCTGTAGACTGTTGCTTTGTTTAACGTTTAAGGTTATGTTAGGTCAATTCTTAATACAATTGCGTATTTGGCAAGAGTAGATGAGGATTAATTAGTAATGTTTGCAGAAGGCTTTGAAAATATGAAGTGCTATAGGGACATAAATGAATGTCTTCTCTGGTCTACGAATAGGTGGTGCCTGCAGAATGCTATTCTCATGCTTGAAAAGCATTAGCTTTTCATGGATATTACCATAAGTAAATTCTGAGTTTAAAGTTAAGTGTTTATGCTTTTAACCAGTGATTCATAACTCTTCTGAGGCTATTTTTAAGCAGTCTCCAAAAATATTCAGATAAGTAGTTGGTTTACAGCAAGCTACACATGTGAAATTCATAAAAGTGCTCAAACAGCCAGTGGAAATATGGTAAGGATCCTGAAATAAAGATCTGTGAATCCACTGGATATATTTATAACAGAGAGTTTGGCATTTGTCAGAAGACATATAGGTCTTCAGAAGTATCAGATTATTTATGAAGCAGATATTGTGCAATTTATGAGTTTTCTCACACTGACTTGCAAATGTTGCATCTTGCCTGAAGAGGAGGCTTCCTGCTGTTCCTTCCTCCATATGAGGCTTGTTGTGAGCTATAACCAGCTGAGGTGCTGCTAAGGTAGGGATAGGTGTCAGAACTGGTATCCAAGGGAGCTATAGAAAAGTCTTCAAAGCATCATCTCCAGTACTTTAGGTGAACTAGACTTGGACTGCTGTTTCAAGGTGAAAGGTCATAGTGCCCAACTCTCTCTCTTGGAAACGTTTCATCCCCCACACTTTTACCTTTTCCGAGATTTAGAATATACGTTGATATTTTCACCAGTACTTCTCTGTACAAGACAGTAAATTTTCACATCTAAATGTACCTAAAAAAAGCAAATTATGGCTTGCACTGTGGGCATTTTCCCATCTTCCTTTCACGCTAGCTTCAATAATTCTGGCTTGTAATTCTTGGAGATGAGATATGAGACTTCAACTGATGACAGCAAGAGACAAAAATTTAGAGGCAGAGCAATTCCTTCAAACAGATGTTTCCCAGACCAACTGATAGCACTTCAACTTTCAAGTAACACCTCTTCTTAAAATCTCTCTAATTACAAGAAAAAAGGATAGAATGTCATATAGTGTCAGGTGCGAAGTAAAACATGATTCATCTTTAGTATTTAATTATTTATCATTTACAGCCTGTGTTTAAACAAACAGTATATTTTTCCAACCCCTCTGTTTTGACAAAAGGTGTGGGTGTCTCATATGTCTTCTCCGGTTTTTTTTTGTTTACTAACCCAATCATTTGCTTGCAATTTTGGATTTTCCTTCCTAACATCTTTTGACATCTTACTATTTTCTGTTTTCTTTAGATGTAGATATACCCTAATTTTGGGCCAGGGCACCATTAAAATTTGCAGCTCATGTTATATTATGATTAAGTCTTTTTTTTATTTTTAAGTTGGTTTCTTTTAAGCACAAAACAACTGTAGGGTGAGAGAAGTGTAGAGCACTTCACCCCTCCTGATATTTCACAGTTTAAAAAAAAAGTATAAAAATCTAAAGTGAAAAAGGAAAACTTTAAACCACTTATGGATTTCTCAGAACAAGAAACTCTGATCCTACCTATATATCCAATATTTTGCTGCTGTGTGCAACAAATATCCTGTTAGTGGTAAAAGCTAATTTGATGTTTCTTTCCCTTTCTCGTTTCATTCTAAAGAAATCTGCAGTAATTTCTTGTACTTTTTTGTACTCTATTGCATTGTTCATTTCTCCTCACCTATAATGCAAACTCTTTTTGACCCACAAGTTGTTTTTTTTCTCTGAGCTCAGTGATGGAGATATTGATAACTGTGAGGACCAAGAATGTTCAATGGGGTGAATCTCTTTTCATAAGCATTAAAAAATTAAAGCTTTGTCTGTAGGGGCAGTGGCTCAGAAGTTCCACAGTTCCCGTTAAACTGAAAAACATTCACTACTTAATTACATTGCATTGACCTAGAAAAAGGCTAGCAGTACATGGCTAGCCCTGATTCTCTGTTGTACTATGTAATTGCCTCCTCCTGTCTTTGACAAACTGCAAGTGGAGTGTCTTCCATCTGTATACAACATCCTATTTAAAATAAAAAAGAATACCTAGCCATAATGTAAATTCTCTTTTTTCAAAATCTTACCCCCACAGTTGTACTAAGTTCCACACAACTATACCTGATGTGTTTTGGTTTTACCTGGAGTTTCATATATAGAAGCTTGACCTAGATTGGACAGATGTGTGTTCTACTCTTAACAATTTTTGACAGAGGTTTCTACAAATATTGCTGAGTTACGGAAAGTTGTAAAAATTATTGAATGAACATATTTTTAAGATTTTTCTCTTTTTTAGATCCCTTTGAGATTGAGTCCATGCTTCTCTTGAATGGGAGATTGAGTAATGAAGTTGATGTCAAGCATGAGCATTAGTCCTGCTCAACAATGACTTATCCTGGGGGTGTAGCAGGGAGAGGGAGCAACAAAACCAAAGTCGGAGTACTCTCAATTCTTTACTTAGCTTTGTCACTTTTGTAAACCCAGCGTCATTCTCTGTTAAGGGCTTAGACACCAATATAATTATTACCATAAAGCTTATCCCACTTCAATCCTTCCTGTAGTTTCTGGGCTTTTCTGTCCCAAAGTTTTAGATTATGTTATACCTTTCTAGGTCAACTGTTTTCTGAATTCAGTCTTCTCTGTATACCAGTGCCTTTTTGTGATTCCTGTCTTTAACACCAGAGCTGTTTGCTTATCTCTGCCTGTACTTAATGCTAAACTTGTACTTCTGTTGCCTTTAAATCTTATGCTGCAATATGTTTATTCTAAACTGATGTAAAGGTGATAAGCTTTTCCAAGCCCATTTGGAGGATAAATGTTGCTCTCAGGTTTTCACTGTCACTTTGGTAAAGGAAACACCTAGCAAGGCAATCTGATTTCCACAATCCTACCACTTCTGTAGACTCTTTCCTATACCTATATCATAGCCAGTCTATTTCTGCTTTTGTGGGTGTAACCTTGCACAAGTATTTGTTTGTTACCATGTAACAGAAACAAACCTTTGTAAAACAAACCTTTGTTCAGCTATACATCAGCATTTTTAAGAGATGGTTGTTGATCAGAAAAAGACTTTTTTTTCCTAATCTCTGGTTCTTTTCTGACAGTTAGGAGGATCAGTGTTTAGATTACTGCCAGAGAGGGGACAGCCCTTTCTGCATTGACTGGAAAATGTCAAGGGGTCATCTGAGAGTGCATTCACTGTTTGAGCCCAGCAGGAATGTGTTGAGTGGTTTTTGTTGGCTTTTGGTTTAGTTCTTTAAAACTTTTCTCTCATCAAGCTCATCACAACTTGTGAAAAATTAAGGTGTTGCAGAATGGTTAAAAATGGCTATGAACCTTAATACTAAAATGTTTATGAAGCTTAGTACTGGACAAACTGGGAGCTACTACACTCAAGTCTTGAACTGAAATACCCCTAAGGCCAATAGGAAGCCTTTCCGAATTGCTGTCACCTTTCCATTCTGATTTTGTATCTGATACGACTGGCCCTACTGGTCAACTGCCTTGATCACTGAATGGCAGTCAGTGTTTAGGTGAAGAGACATTGAGTAAAGGAGGCTGAGGCTGTTTTTTCAGTGGCATTACCTAAAAATTCTTTTTTCTCCCCTTTCACTCCAGTTGGTTATTCTTCAGTGAGTGAATGGCACCATGGCAGTATTATGCTTCATCCCTAGCCTGACTGGTGTGGCAAAAGAGTGAAAACATAAGGTTCATAACAAAGGCTGCAGTTTTTTTCTTTCCAAAGCAAGGAGAGAACAGAGGAAGGAAAGCTGTGAACTTGACTGATGCTTTTGCTGCCTACATACTTTGAAAACTGGGAGAGCCAGTGTTTTCTATGTCGTTTCAGATCCCTGAAGCGGACAAGTATCTTTTGAGTCTCATTCAATAACATGAAGTCGATCAGCTGCAAATGCAGAACCGGCGTCTTGTGCCCAGCCTTCTGGTGTGCCCAGAAAGTTTCAGGATCCCCCAGTGTAGAAAGAGGTGGTGATTAAAACTGAAAGCCTGAAAGAAAGAATGCTGCTGCATGCTGCTTCCTCTTCATAAAAGCTTTTGAATACATATACATGCACATGCAGGGCTTGAATTTCCATAGAGACTGTAAAGCTAGTAGTGAAGACCACAGATATCCAGGCTGTAGAATCTGGTGTAACTCCATTGATAATTTTATTCTAATATTTATCTCAATAGAGATAATTTCATGCTACCTGGGAATTTGATCACAAACCACTGTTACAGAATCTTGACAGGGTCACTTCCATATTTTAAGATGTGTAATAGATTACTTGTGCAATATACCTTGTTTACAGAGTATAAAAAGGGAAGAAGTCTATTCTAGCTTACACTGTCAGCTTTGCACTGTCCTGATGGAATTTGGGGGAATACAGGTCATGTACAAAAATGCCATCTATGGGAAATCCTATTTTTCTCTCATTTTGGTTTTACTTTTTCTCTCCAACCAGCAGCAATTTGTCTAAATGAAAGGCTATGTGGGAGATTCCAGGAACCAGTTTGCATGGCCCTGTTGGAAATCATGGTCAAAACTACTAGCTGTTAATAATGTGACTTGTATCTCGGTGGGATGTCCTAGGAAGTGGATTAGCATTGCTCTAAACATCATCAGAGATAAAAAACAGGAAACTCACTCTAGAAAAGAGTAGCTTATTATAAACTCCCATAAAGAGCTTCCAGAAAGACTTGCTCTTAATAAATATACCAGTATTGAATCTGAGAGACTCTAAATTCAGTTTGCAAGATTGCCAACGCATGTTGAAGTTCTTCCCAGGGCCTTGCACTGCTGTAGCTTCCCTCCAAACCAACAAAACAGTAGTGGGCTGGAGAAGAGCTTTAAATCTGGATTTAATTTCTGGAAAATGAAATTAATATGTCTTTTTGAAAGTTTTCTCATCTTATACCAAAGGACAAAGAAGTAAAAGCCTGATTGTTTCTCGATTAGCCTGGAGATTTTCTTGTTTAGAATAAGGAAATGTGCTGTCCCTTATTTAAGGAGCTTCTTCAAAAGAAGAGAAAAATTGTCCAAGGGACCTCATGCTTTGAAAAAGCACATATTGTGGACTGTCAAAGAACCCATACTTCTGCATTGCTATGCCCAGTTTTGGTTCAAGTGCACCAAGGAAGCATATCCAAATGAATAATTTCATTGTCCTGTGGTGTTGTTAGCCTCCTTATCCAGTACATGCATTATTGTGGCTTCTAGACTATAATTTCAAATTGCATTTTTCCTAGGGAAACCATAATTCATGCTCTATTCCGCTTGGATTTTTGATGTCAGCATAATACTTGTGGGTGGTGAAGCTGTAGGTGAATTACACAAGGCATGTGCAAGCCAGTAAAACCATTGCCTTAAACCACAACACTATGAATTTTGTATATTCAGCTTAGGGAAACTATATTAAGAATGACTTTTGGAAAGTAAAATAGTTGTGACTATTTTGCATATCTGTCCATCTTAAGTAAGATATCCTAGCTGCTCTGGCTCCAATAAGACAGGAAATCCCCACTTTGAAGTCCTCAGTCTGGAGACATTGAAGAGTTAACGGCAGGTGCTCTGTGTTTGGTTGGGAAGCTCTCACATTCCCAAAATTTGGTAGCATTTAGGTGTGTATAAATGCAAGCAATTATTGTAGGGCAATAATTAATTGTGCTCCACAGTGAATTGCATAAAGGTTGCTTTAAATTTGATGAAAGGCATTTGAAGTAATCTCTGATCTCTTTGCTGATCATCCCCAGCCCTACCTGTCAGTGTGGAATGGCAAGCTGTCCCCTTGACAGAAATCCTATGAAAGGACATCTGTGCTGTGTGACAATGTCATATGGAAGGATTACTGGTTTAATAGAGTTGAGTTTTGTTCTTGCTCAAACAGATGCATCTGTCAGTCAGGCTAAAAAAAAAAAAGGAGCCATGTTTTATGGCAGTAATTTTCACTTTGAAATTTCCATACAAATACAGTAATAAGAGGAACAAAAAATTATAAACAATTTCTCCCAAAAATATGGTTCATGTAGCTGTTGAAAAACAAACAGCAGTAACTGCACTTGGAGTACTGCATGCATGACATTAACCAAATATGACAAGGAAACATTAGTACAACAGATATATTCTAGTTTGTGTCTTGGACAGCTTCTAAGCACAGCTTGAAAAACTGCATTTAAAAGATCACTTTCCAATATGGCATCTCCCCATTTTTTTCCAAGCTGTTTTTTCCTCCTTCACTTTTCTATTTCCCTTTCCTGATTTCCAAACCAATCCTGTCTTTGGATCCTTCATCTTTTTATGTATATATGTGTGTATGCATATTTGTGTGTATGCACATTTTTTTTTTTAAATGAACTGAAGAGAAAAAAAAATACTTTTACCATTAAGGAATTGTGTGATTTCTGATTTTTTTTGTCTATGCTAAATATTCCATTTCAATAGTTACAATATCGCATGTCCACAGGGCAGGATATGGTGACTGTCTCATGCTTATGAAGACCTTGTGTGTGGTAAAAGGCTGGTTTGTAGCCCGGTCTTTTGCTCAACTGAACTTAATATCAAGACCATAATATCAAGGAGCTAGATTCTTAGAAACATTTATATAAACACAGTGATAGTGGAAAACAGATGCTTCAGCATCTACTGGAGCTGAGAATGTTCTCCTTTTTTTGTGGGGGATGAAAAAGAAAGTTTCCATGGTTTTAAGATAGGCATTTTTTTGGGGAAGTATATCAAAGTTTGCCTCCAATAATCTGTACCTGTTATTTATATCTGCCAAGGAGAGCTATAAATTCAGCCTTGACATGGTTTCAATAGTGTGAACCTCCAGATCTGCTCTAATCCCAAGATTAGATACTAAAGTGCTGCTTCAATTGTGCAGTATTATCACGTACTATCACTTGGCCCTATTTCAAACTGTAGTTTATTGACAATACTTTCAAAGCTGTTGCTAAGTTGTGAGCACTCTGCTTTATCTAATGCTGCTTTTACAGCCCCAGCTAGGTATACTTTCTTG
Source organism: Oriolus oriolus (assembly GCA_013400235.1). NCBI lineage: Eukaryota > Metazoa > Chordata > Aves > Passeriformes > Corvidae > Oriolus > Oriolus oriolus. Next base: position 319,873 of record VXBT01003146.1, read on the forward strand.
CAGGAAGCACTATTCTAATAACAATCAACAGACAAAATGATGATCTGTATTTAACCTTTTTTCATACACGAGACTCTGTTCTATTCACAGAGCTTATTGCATCCGTAACAATTTAGACTGATTTTTCCTTATGCCCTCCTGTTACTGTCACTTCTACCTGGCCAGTTCTTCAAAGCAATCCTGAAAAGCTCTATGTTTATGTCATAGAAATGAGCAGTCTAAATTTAACTCATGTTGTTGGGTGGCTGTTCTTCCTTTCCCAAATGTCATGATTCATTACTACCTTCAGTCACAGGACTTTTCCACAAAGCGTTGTTAAATGTGTCTGTTTCAATTCCTAGGAGTTGTGTAAGGATTACATGCAAAATACAGATGAATAAAATAGCAGATGCATCCATTAAGCAAGGCAGACCAGAGAGCAAACTCACATTATATGTGCCTCCTGTCAAAAATGAAAGGGACACGTTAATAATTCCTGTGCCATCTCTAGAGCAGAAAACTGCAATTGGTTGAATCCTTTGGGATGCAAAGGGACTGAGATGGATTTTGAGAACCTGCCTGGAAGAGACACTGTAAGAAAGCAACTGCCCATCCTAATGTCCAGTGTGAATGGCTGCCAAAACAGCTGCTGACAAAGCTGTGTTTATTTTGGGAAGGTCTGTTAGCTGTTGTGCTGCCAATGTGCTGAATAGGTTACAGGGAAAAGCAGTGCTGCTCGGTGTGGGGGATATGACACAGATGATCACTTCAAAAGAGAAGTGTGGCCGCACAACTGCTCCTTTGAAGCCTTGGTGGCAGCTCCATTTCTTTCTCTGTCACACACCTACGTGGTTAACCTGGAGGAGGTCAGCAGTCACCTCTGCTGCTGCTCACTCACCTCCTTTTTTCCTTTCTTCTATATCTGGTCTACAATTTTAAAGTAGAGACTGTAATACAATTGGATCTGTGTTTTACACACCTTCTGTGAATTAACACAGCATGAAAATAGAGTTGAATACTGGGAAATCTTGAACCATCACTGCTGTTCTTATAACTCATCAGTAGGGTGGAATACGGCCCTTAGACTTCATTCAGATGCTGAAGTCTGCACAGACGTATGCTTTGAGCACAACAACAACAAATTGTAACTGAAGTGAAGAGTACTGATGCTGCATTTTCCTCTGCCAAATGTAGAAAAGTAAATACTGATTCAGAAATGACATTTACACCTGAACCTCTCTCATGTTTTTAAAGGCCAGAAGTCTAAAATCATGCAATGTTCACTAGCATTGTTATGCCTCTGCTCTACTCAGGGTCAGTTTGCATAGTGGGATTTTCTTTTATTACAAGCTTAAGTTATGAGTAAATGCTTAGAAACTCAACTTTTAAAATCATTATGTTTTCACTCTAGGTTACCACTCATTGACATACGTGGTATTGTTTTATGAGACTTTAAGAAAGTAGTTTTTCTCCTTAAACATAATAGCTGGAAGTATTTCTTTTTAATAATAGTGTAAACCCACAGCAGCAACTGAGAAGTCTTCTGTGTTCCTAAATTTATTCTCTGTACTCTCCTACTTGTTGAGAGCATTGTCAATGAGCATAACTTCTTATAATGCACACTGGATTGCTTAGCATACTCAAGACAAAACAGTTTTATGTATCTGATTTCCCTTTTCTTGTGAATAATTGAATTTATCATATATCTTAGTGATCTTTCTGTATCCTTGAGTTTGAAATCCTATTGCTATGCTACTGCACCACAAAAACAATTTAGTGCACTATCCTGCAAGTTACTTTTCAGAGTAATTGATTCTGTTCAAACAGAGTGTATTCTATATTTTTTATAAAGTTTCTTTAAAACAGAGTAATGCAAAAAGACTATGCAAAATTATATCACTTATCAGTGAAGAATATTCCTCTGCCTTATCAGTCTTAGTATAAATCCTGTGAACACTTGCTTATACATTTACAGCCAAATAAATGTAGAAAAGTCTTATCTTAGAGTCTTGAGCAGCCTGTTTTTATAGATATCAAAGTAGTCTTTCTTTTATGGGAAACATGGATCATAGCCAAAAGCACAGCTTTCCTTCACTTCATCTCATGCTTAGGGCATACAGTTATATTGCCTTACACCCATACTGGGATAAAAATATTTTGTATGAAGAATGAGGATTTCCCTCTGAACATAAAGCCTGAATTTTGTGAGGAGTATAGGTGCCTTTTAGATCTGAGAGTTAGCCATCTATGAGGTATATATTGAGATGCATATATATATATACATATCTTTGGTTTTAAGTGAGCTTATGCAGGTGTTTTTTCTTTATGCATGTGTTTAATTATACCCTCCAAATAGATGGTTTTGCTCCTTACTTACATTGCACTGTGCTTTTACCAGGCTTTCTGTGGGCTGTTCAAAATGTATGTGTGTGATATTCATCTGGTTTCAAGTTGATCTAGTTTACAGGTTTGAATTTACAGGACTTGACTGTCTGAGGATGCTATGCCATGTGAAACAAGTCATTGGACTTTGTTAGCTGTTGGAAGGATAACAGAAGATAACTGCATGAGTGATACCTGTGGTGCAGGGATGTCAGGTTCAAAAATTTCTGCATAACGCTGGCAGACAAAAAATACTCCTGGCAACCCTGACAATCTGATAGAGGTAGAGGTGCAACCTAATATCATTCCATTGTGGACTTCGACACTGAAAGGCAGTGTTTGCTGAGAAAAGGTTTTGTCTGTGTTCTGCAGAATGCTTCTGCTGTAATCTGATTTGGGGTTGAAAAGGCTGCAAACAAAAAGAGTATTTTCACAGGCAGAGCAGATGAGCTATGACTGCCCAGGAGATGACCTGAGCGTAACCTTAATGGCCTGTATGATCATAGTGACAGCTATAGATGGCTGCAGTTACCTCAATTTATAACTCTATCTCTGCTTTCCTGTAGTATGGCAAGCATCAACAGACTAGGTCTCTTGTGATTCCATTAAGTTATAATGTGAAGGTGTAGTGGTACTATGGACTTACTGTAAAATTATTTTGGAGTAAGTGGGACTAAAACACTAAACCTAACCCCCTTCTTCGTTTCCTGAGTTGCTCTGCTATAATCACTGGATTTTGAGGGATTTTGTTGCTGCTGCAAGAACTCGCAATGCACTGTCTGTTCAAATGTGGCAGTTTCAACTGTGGTAGGTGTAAAAGTGTCATGGAGGGTGCAGAACAGGTGGAGAACTCACGAGAAATTTTCTCAAATACTCAAGTTTATTAAGAGTTAAAAAAGGTAACATTGCAAGTTGAGTAAAATAATAAAGCTGAAGAGTTTTACAGCAAAAATTACCGTTACTACATTAAATTAAAAATAGGAGTCTGCATCAGTTTTCCAAGTGGAAAACAGGAACAAGGGGTTCTGTACTGGCATGATGAAAAGATTGTCAAGGCGAAGCTTTTTGCTACAGAGGAAAAAGGCAGGAATGAAGTCAGACTTGCAATAGCATGTTTTCCTGAGAGACTTGGGGAAGTGGCCTGAAGTGGGGATTATGAGCCAAAGCTGAGAGAGAGATAAGGAAAGGATAAAAGAGAGTGTGTGTGTGTGTGTATGTGTGTGCATATAGCACAGAGGATTGGAAAGAGAACTGAGCACTAATTTCCTGCTCAGTCCTTGGATGGAACTTATAAGCAGGTACAAAGAAGCCTCTTTTGAGAAAACCTGGTACAGAGGAGCTAGCAGAGTAAAACAGTGTAAAACTGCTATGTCTAAAGAGAACAAGCAATTGCTGAAGTAAATCTCTCCCATTTATCAGTTAGGGTCACTAAAAAATAAGAGGTTTTATAGCAAGATGTAGTGCAAAGGACTTAATGTAGGGCCCATATGGCTGAATTTCACAAAGTAACATAGGTATCAAAAGCACTGTCTGTAATAAGGACTCATTAAAGAAATGCCTTTGGCTTAGAAAGCATGTTTTGTGAAGGGATGCTGGAAATTTCTAGTTACACCCTGAAACAATATAAATAACAGCAACATGAGGTTCTGAGAAGGGAAGTAATGACCTTCACCATAATTCCACTGAAGCTCTAACAAGCATATGAGCATTGCAGGCTATGCAGCCAACCTTTGTAGGATTGCTCTTAATTAGAGGAGTAGATCTGGAAGCTCACTTCCAGTCAGATCAGTGTATCCCAAAAGAACACACCACAGTAAAATATGGACCTGTTCCTGTGAACACTTCCCAAGAGTCATACCTGTTTTCCTGACACAAAAATCAATATCGAATTCGGTAGGTCCCAAAATGGAAACTGCAACATCTCCCCATCATCATTCAAGGTGTCAGTAGATGGGTTTTTTTAGAGGCCATTGTTTTAGATATTCTTTAATTATAAATTATTAACAACATAATTAGACTGTTGAACACAAAAGAAAAGCAACTATTTGCAAGATATTTCAAAACCTGTATCAACAGGTTTACAGCACAATAGCCCTAGAAGAATGGATCTGCATGGTTTGAAAAGCAATATTAACTCAACCAGTCATTAGATATATCATATGGCCAAGAATAGCTCCATCATCATCATTCTGTCAGCATGTGAAGGGATAGGATTTCACAAGGTCACACAAGAACTTCAGTCAGAAAAAAATAAAAGCAGCTTAAGCAAGAAAAGCCAATGCAGGAAGCTTCTGGAGCACTTGGCAAGATTTCTGCTTTCAGGGAAAAATTTTCTTTTTATTTCGTTGTCATAGTCCATCATGAATACAATATACATTTAGGAATTATTATGAGCCTCTGATGTAAGGAATGACTACAGGAAGGATGCTTTGTTGGCTTTTTAAAGACAGCCTCAGGTGATACCCTTGTAGCATGCAGCTCCTCTGCAGGTCACTCCCCTCTTCTGCTAATTATAAATTAGCAAAAAAATTCCATTTGACCTCTTTTCAAGGACACACCCTGACAGCACAGATGTATCATTTTCATTTTCTAGTACTGCACATCCACCTCCTGCACATGCAAGTGGCTGGATATGATGAAGGCACAGGAATCCTGGATTCCATGCGTACAGTCAAATCAGTCTGGGGAGAGACTAAGTGTTTGTTGTATGCCAATTTTAGATTGCATCCCAACATTAAATTTTGCATGAAACTGAAACAAGGAATGAAGAAGTTGCAGTGGTTTTTAGCTGTTGGTCGTGTCACCAGATTGGACCATCTTTTGCCAACTCCCTCAGTAACCACATTCCTCCTTCTGCCTACCCTTTCTCAGTAATGAAGATACTGAAGAGAAAAGAGATCGGAGTTGATTTACTCTGGCTTGTGTCTTCTCTCCACTGAAAGGGAACGTTCTAGCTTACCTTCTTCTTTTACTTGTTCCTGCCCCTGAGCAGCCTCAGAACTTGAAATGACATGCATCAATTCCCTCCATTTAAAAAGTATTACGAAACTCTTCTTGAGAGAGGAAAAAGTGGTTGGTTTGGTTTGGTTTGGGGTTTTTTTGTTACTCTCAATTTCTCCTATCAGTAAAAGCAGTAAACTAAAAGAACTTTGAACATGATGAAGTAGAATGTAGTTTTGAGTATCCTATAGCTGTTCAGCTGTTGATTACCTATAGTTCCTCTAAAAATATGATTAACCTATGAGCTTCATGCTACAGTTATAGCTTTGGAACCCAACTATGGCTTTTAATGGCATTTCTTCCTCACAGATACAATTATATAATGGTACCTCTGCTGTTTTACTTCTCAAAGTCTCTGTCATGACTACATGGCTTTTTAGGCTCTGGTCTATAATTTCAGTTCAGAAATTACAAATTGATTTAGAGACTCCAATATCCATCTGTATATTTTTAAGTGTTTACTAGCTGAAGTCTGAGTACTGTAACACAATAAGTAACCTACTTACCCTTCAACTTTATTGCTTCAAAAAATGGGTAGTGCTCCAGTTTGTGGGATGCTGCATAACATGAGACTCCCATGTATGATTTATAACATTGACATCACAGTCTGTGCTGGTTAATGTCAGTCCTGGACTGCTGCTTTATATCAGCAGCTATCAAGCTTATTCCTTATCAATAAATAAGAAATGCCAAATAGTTTCATTTAGTTTTTTGGAAAATGTTGTACTGTTTTTTCTTTTGAACTATAGGTATTAATATGATTATCTATTAATCAGGGAAGGAAGAAAAACAAAGGAAGTGACTCCATTTTCATAGTGTTTATTCTCATTGGCAAGACTTCTTTTGCCTTTCTGCCCCCACATACCTTCATTTGAGGCTGAAATCATTCCTCACACGGATGTGAGGACTCACTGATGGTGGCTTGTATTTTTCCAGTTCGTGAAGTTATCCTATGTCCATCTAACCTTCTGCACAAGTTAAAGCAGTTATTGAAGCTGTGCAGAGTCAAGGTTTGGGGTGAAAGATGGTCCATTTTCCTCCCATCTTAGAAAGCTCTTCCTGCAGCCAGCTTTGCATCTGCAAACATGCCCTGGGTCCTTTGGAGGCAAGCAGGGGAAAGGCTTCTTTGTGGCCAGATGCTGGGTTAGCACATCATCAATTCAGCTTCAATTCATGGCAAACAGAGGTGCAAGATGAGCTGTGCTTGAAGGAGCCTCTCTTAGCCCAGCCATGGCAGTGACTGTGGGGTGGCACCCTGACATCTGGTATCTGCCCATGTGCTTGCAGGCACTTACTGATGTTCTGCACGTTCCTGCCCCGATGTCAGCAGGGCTCTTCTCATAATACAGTTTCATGGATGGGGTCTTTGCTTCTGTCTTATCAGTCTGTGTGTTTGTCTGAAGCTTTGCTTGTATTGGGAGAGAAGTCACTTTAGGGATGAAGGAAAGATTCTCATACAAGTTAAAAAATGGATTTGGACTTCTTAAAGTTCTCATAAGCTTTATTTTCATATAAAACAAATTACACTTATTTAGTTAGTTTATGCTGGAACTTTTCACCATTGGCCAAGTAGTTAATAATAATGTCCTCATTTTTAATTAGTGTATTGCAAGAATTTTATATGTTGGAGCAATGGCATGGTATTAATGGTGTCATTTCAATTACTATTGTAATTTGGACTAACATCCTTACATTGGGCTGTGGTCAAAGGTCCTCTTGTAAGTCCAGTTAAATCTTGAAGCTCATTTTGTCTTTTTTTTCCTTGAAGTTCTCTGAGGGAGCTTCTCTCTGATACGTCTTTCTGAGAAAATTATTCATTTTTCAAACAAAATTTGCTGGCCCAACAAAGATTATCCAGTTGTCAAAGATAAGGACATTTAAATGTGTTATTGTAAGTGGGAGCTGTTGGTAGAGCTTTGCATAACAAGAGTTATCCCCAAACCCTCACAGCATCCAGTGAATCTTTTTCTTGAATTCATGTCACCTAGTTTGTAACTGCAGCTTTTTTTCTGAAATTCAGTGTGAAATTACATGGCGAAAGGTAATAGTTTTTCTCAGTCTTTTGGGTTCAATGAGGTGTAATATGAAACATAGGACTTGAAAGACTGGCTTTAGTCACATAATGTAGACCACTGAATACATGCAAATTTCCATCTATTTGAAGCATATTGTAAGGCCAGTTTTTGTGGTTATATTGTCTCATAGTATCTTTTTATTTACATAATACTTGGCCTTCTAAATGTGAGAACATGAGAACCTTAATTACCAGGGCTTTCTAGCGAGCTTCTGTGGTTCTGTGGTGCTGATTTTTGTTCAGCGCCAAAACACAGTTCAAAATTTCATAACAAGAGGAGGGAAATCTGAAGAACTCAAAATGCTGAGAGGATGGGAAAGAAATGAAGGCGAGGGGGTGGGNGGAGACTACTTGAATTGGGGGTGGTAGGACCTGAGCCATCTGTCCTGGCTGAGCCTACTTTGGGCTGGGGGATTAGAGTAGAGACCTCCAGAGTGGCTTTTCAGCCTCAGACACTCTGTGATTTGCTGTCCAGTTCTGCCCAGTGTGAAGGCAGGGTGTCAAAACCTGCTAAGTGTTTCCGTTGTGCTTTGCTTTCCATTGATGTTTCCATCAGTGAACCAGTCACTGACAAACAATCTCTCAACAGAATTAATCTAAGAGTTTGGATGAGGGTATAGGAATGTTTCCTAGAGGCCTATATATTGTTTCTGCTGTTATTGTTCTGCTGCATTTGTTAACTGTACTGCATTATGCCCTGCTACCTTCTGATTATGCACGTTCCTTCAGATTAATGATTAGAGAGCTTTCTGGTATATGTAAAGAACCTGTAGTCATGTGCTTTCAAATAGGTAACATGGTCCTTGAGTAAAGGACAGAATGCATCTGCCCTGTTATTCACTGGTGTTCCCTGTTTATTATTTGACCGACTTCAGTGAGAGGTTTTTATAATGTAATGGACTAGATCACTAATTAGATTATAATATAAAAGACTAGATCATGAGACTACATTATGTATCTGGATATATTTATGGTAGACCATAGATCTGTTAATGTGAATTCAGATACTTGCAGAAGCCTCTGCAGAACAACAGTTATGTCAAATTTTCTTCCTGAATTCGAATCTTGTAATTTATTCAGCTAATAAAAAGCATGGAGACTGTGTGAGCAAAACATGTAAAACTAATGGGCTTGGTGCTTTTAGGTTAGTACAGAAAAACAGGAATTAAAATAGAAAATCTCTCCCATGCCTTATTCCATGGTATTACAGTTTCTCTACACATAGGGATGTCACTACATAGTTAGGTAAGCTGTGAATGTATGAAGTATCAGCTATGGTATGTTAGCTTCCCCACATGCACACATAATAATGAAATTAGTTCCAGGTCAGAGGGATTATCCCGCTTTCAAAACAGAGTAAAAAGTGCTGCAGAGAGCTGCCTACACAGGAAATGTGTATGTATTGCTGACAACATGGGAAAGTCACACTGAATTCCTGCAGAGTGAGTGAGTTCCTCATGGAAACAAAAGGCTTAGAGAATAGGCTCTTTGCAGCAAAAAACTATTTATTCCTGAATTAGAGGCAGCATCTAGCAAAGATTTGCATGCCATTGACTGCTTACCTTTTTCCTTTTACTCTTCCTAAGTTATGCTTCTGATTTTTGTCATGTATATACAACTATTATATTTCACATGCATATCGGCAGTAAAATAATTTCATCCAGAAGCCTTTCACAGTGCAAGATTACTGGAGTTGGCTGTGAGATTTAGAGCATTACCTACAAATGTGTGCTTTACTGTCACTGGTGATAATATGCAAGCATGGCTTAAAACTGAAAGCAAACATTCAGAAATTATCCAGTAGACACAGACTAAACCTAGTTACTCTAGTTGATCTTCGTTTATTTGTATGAAAAAGATTTCCTAGAGCTTCAGTTTTCAGCAATAAAGAAGGGAAATATATGTGTGTGTAGCTAAATAAATATTTAAAACTTAACTATTTAAATTTTGTGTATCTATATATGGCATTTTTATATATGAAAACCATGTATCTATATAACAATGTATGTATCACTCAAATATAAGAAAGGTCAAAACAAATGTAAATATAAATCTGAACTGCTTGTCCACCCTTTAGTATGAGAGATTAGTGCAAAATCAGTGTTAAAACCTGTCTAAATTTCATACTAGCTTTGTAAGGATGTCTGTGACTAGGAGATGACACGAAGCAGTGTAGAATCAGACTCCTGGTAGGATTTCATTCGACTGGTTTTTAGTCTTTTCATGATACTCCTTGTCATTACTGTTGTCATTCACAGTTTCCACCTTCAAAGCACAGGTCATTTAGACTGGTTGTGTCTTGTTGCCTAAAAGCCATATTCTAATAATAAACCTCCATCCCATGGCAGTCTCTTTCTCTGATGAGCCTGAAATACTCATTTGCAGATTTCACCAAACTTGTTTGATTCATGGAGGGCTCTGACCTGGCAGTGAAATGTTTGACAAAGGACATAATTCATTCAAGAGCCCATGTAGCTTTTATTTAGAAATGCTTGGTTTTGAAAGGAATTAAAAGGAGGAACCTTCCTAAATCATTTTTAAAGTACCCCATGATGCACTGCTTTTTTAACATACAGAAAAGTCTTGATTTTTTTTTTTTTATATGCCAGCTTCATTAGTTTGTCCAGAAAAAAGTCAGGCTGCTTCTCTAAATTTGATATATCAGCTACCTCCAGCACAAATAGAATTCACTCATTTTTTTCAGTCCAAATTGAAACTTGATAATTTGCTTGTATTCTTTATTGACTGGATTTTTTAAAATAGTGTATTCCTATTTAAATAATAAATTCTAAGTATTGTACAGTTTACAGGCACAAATACACTAAAGCCATTGGCAGAACTTGTTTCTGTGAGATAGTTCACATGACACCAGCAATTTGCCTTATCTGGATACTTTGTGAAGCTAGCCAGACTCTCAGAGCAAAATCAGCAAAAATGAGAAGTCTACACAAAGATACTGTTACCACTCCCATATCTGGCATTTTAATAGATATATAAATTGTGAATTGTAAAAAAAACTACACTCAGAAATAAATTCATTCACATAAAGAAATTGGTTGTAATAAACACTTAAGAATGAGAAAGAAAGAGAGGTTGTGCATCACTTCATTAAAAGTAAAATCGCTTATTAACTCAGATCTCAATTGCATTATAAGAAAATTTGTTGCCAGTAAGATAAAATTAATTGTCAGGTCTAAATCAGTTGATCTTTTACATTTACAGACATTTCACAGCAGACTTCACAAAGTAGTATTTCACAGCAGTTTTTTTTCAAATATGAACAAAAGCCTGTGCAGAGGAAGGATGACCTTTTTATCTTGGAAGTGAAAAAGCTCATAGATTTATTTTTAGACATGATGCATATGGTAAAGTAGCCGAAAATTTTCCCCAAGTGCCAGGTTGTGCATGGTTCTGAGGCAGAAGGAAGAATTTTGTTAAAGGAAATACTGTGGTGAATGCATGAAACAATTTACTATAATAAAGGTGAGGGGGAGGGTGAAGGGAGGAGAGAGAGAAATGTACAGCTAAATGTCTCTGTCTCCTAAACACTTGCAGAAGTGCTGTTTGAAATTGAGCAGGAATGGGCAAGCCCCACATTCCTCCTGTGGTCATAGAGCTTCCCACTCTTCTAATGCACTCCAGTAGACTTGCAGAGTTCAGCTGCCACTGCAGAGCTCACATCTGGTATGGAGAGCATGCTTTAATAATCCTAGAAATAATTTAGAAATACCTACTTGTCTTGGAAGCAGTTCTCCTTTGAGACAGGAGGCCGTATCGACCTACAGTGAGGCCCTGCAGTGCTCCACGATCGATTTTCAGTGCACAAGTGCCGTGTCAGACATGTTGCAGCTACTGTGCATCCCCTGTGCACTTGTGGGGGAGTTCTGAATTCCAGTTCTTAAACCTGTAGGTTGCCAAGCAGGATTGTTCTCCGGAGGTGCTGGGTTCTGCGTTTGTACAGAAAGCTGATCTGCAGTGCAGCCAGTCTCCACCTACCGTGTTCAACGATTTGCGTGCCTGTGTGTTCGTATGCTAATTCGGGGGTGTATCATGGAATTATGGAATGGCTTGGGTTGGAAGGGTCCGTAAAGATCAGCTGGACGCAGCATTCCGGATGGGGTCTCATGAGAGGGGGAGCCCTTGCCCTGAGCAGAGGGGGAGCCCTCGCCCTGCTGCCCATGCTGCTCTGGATGCAGCCCAGGATGTGAGTCCCCTTTGCCAAGGCAGGTTGAGCTTCTTGTCAAACAACACCCTCAGGTCTTCCCCCAAGTGCACATGTAAGGTCTAATTTATGCTTGAGTGTTGTGGACAATTAGATTATTTTGGCTTCCTAATTTCTCACTGAAGTCAAGGAAGGTCTGATTCTCCCCAGGCTGAACAAAAACTCCAGCTTAGCTCGAAACTATGCTAGGAGGTTTCATTTCTAGGAGGGGAAGTGGAACGACATTCTGTCCAGGTTCCCTGGAGTTCCTCTGTCACCAGCTGAGGCCTGGACATCTGTGAATCAAAATGATACAATTATTAGTATTTTCATGTTTGTTTTTCTGGTTGATGCACTTAGGCTGAAGGTGAAATACTGAATAAAGATATTCATCCCGTGCATAGCTGAGAACCAATTAATTAATACAGTTGTTTTCTTTTTGTTATTAATTCCTGCTCAAGTCATAAAACACCTGATTCAAAGATGGATTCATTTTTTTCTGGCCTAAATCTGGAGAGTTTTTTAGGTATGTGTTTTGTATCAGTTTATTCCTACCTATGATAAAAATGCAGATTTTAGTAGGCATCTAAAGTCAATGAATAATAAAGATTTTAGCAGATGTGGTATTGTGCAGTCTATAGTTACTGTCCCATATTCTGCCACAGATCTTGCACCAAAATCAATGGAACTTCTTAAGTACAATTGAAGAAGAACTTCTTAATTTATAAAATCAGAAATCATAATATATTTTGTCAGATTTAGCAAGTAGGTTAAAAAAATACAGTTTCAGGACTGTCCTTTTCACGTTTGATAAACAGCTTCTGGCTACTGAGGCAGAGCAGTCTTTCAAAAAGCTTCTGACAGGCTTGTGGTGCTTATGATTAAAATAAATAAAAAAGTTTTGCAAGGCCTAAAAGGCAGGGTGGCAAGTTTTTACATGATTAGACCCTAAATTAGAATGGTTCCACATTTAAGCAAGAATACATCTGGTAGACAGAAAAACACCCAGCATATATATCTACCCAGGAAGACATAAACTGAGCTTAAGTTTATTTGTAGGCCAGTGACGGAGAGTTGGAAGCATGAAGGTTTGGCTTTTCTTTATACTTAGAATAAGACAGTTCAGAATGGACTGCTGAACCGAGCTAATGAAAAGTATGCATTCAAACCTCCCATGTGCCAAGGGGAGGAAGGAATTTTGTTGGCTGACTTGCTGAGCAGCAGGGCCGTAGCTGCACCTGTGGGACGCTTTCGTGAGGGGTGCGAGAATGGCTGTGGTATGTACATCACAGCTCAGGACACATGGAAGCAGCACGCTGAAAGGATGGCTTGCACTTGTTCAGTGAAATTAGACCTGTCTCAAGCTGTCTGAGGGTAATTTAGGAGAAATTGTGATCCTTCAGAACCTGTGGATTTGGATTTCCACTGGAATCTTGTCTGGTAAAGATTTAAACTTGATAAGGAGCCAGAGCACAGTCCTTAAACCTTCCTCTTTCTCCAAATCAGTGCGGAGACTTGGCTTTGTTACATATCAAGGTCATTTTTCTACTGCTAATGTGCAGTGATGTGAGAACTGCTCAGTCAGATCATTGCCCACTGGATAGCCTTTACGCAATGGAATTTTCCTCTAAAATGGTTTTCCAGAAAAACGGGTGATGCCTCTCTAGGAGCTCATTCTGTGTGACTCTTTCTATTATTAAGTATCACCTGTAGCTTGGTATTTGTAGTTGTAACTGGCCTCGAGAGGGCTGCTGGAGAGAGGGTCAGACTGATAGTTAATGTTTCTCATAGGTAATTACATGTGCTTACAATTCTTACCTTTCCAGATATTAAAAAAAAAAATCCAGAAAACCCTAAAATGCCTTAGTCTCCTCCAAATTAAATGGAATAAAAGGCTAATTTCGCTGAGTTGTATAAAAAGAGGAAAAGATATGGGGTTTTGTGTACCTTCTGTCAATCAGTACTGGTTGAGAAATTATTTCCCTATTCCTCTCAGCTTTTTCTTTGTCTATTACCTTTAAATCAATGACCTATAACTACAGAAATCACTTGTGTCCTCTAGCAGTTAACAAGACTGTTTCTTTATTGAGTTGCATCAATTACAATTATTTAAATTTCTACCATGAGTCTCTCATGTCTGTGTATAACTTCATTAAAAATGTTACCAGAACAAACCCAAAAATCTCAACAAATGTGCTTGCAAAAGATAACTTCTGTTGAACTCTATGACTTATTGTTGTTCAAAACTGTGTAAAAAATAATAATTTATGACAGTCTGTGACGTAAATCAGAACAGAAAGTTTTATTATTCAGCCATTCAGCATTAAAAGTTATTCCACTTCTTATATTTTTCATGCTGAAGCATTACAAGGCTGTCACCATTAATTGTGGCAAACAGCGCTTGATTTCAGTTGTTTGGGGAGAAAGGTACCACCTGAAATTCAATGTGATAAATTAGTCTCATCTTAAGGACTCTCTGTATAATGATCCATGTATTTAGAGATGCAATATGCAATTTCAGGAGGAAATTCTTGGAGGTTTTTGTTCTAAGAGTGGAAAATTCTAGAAATAAAGACTAAATTGACATCAGATGATGAGAGCTCAGGTCCATGAGTAAATATTATACATACATATGGTTTTTTGTAACTTGCATGCTACTACAGGGTATAGAACCATTTACTGTCAGTTTGGGGAGAAAGCTGACTATTTTAATAAAAAGACTGCTTTACATGTTAGACTGACAGATCTGAAATTCTTCTGTTTGTATTCTGAATTATTAATGTGAGTATATAGAAACTAATCCCACATCCTTGCTCATGTAGAAGAGGTCTCTCCGTGTTATGCTGCTGTGTTTAAATGACTTCTCGTTAACAAAGTGTTATTTTGATTACCTATTCTGTTTGATGATTTTGTCCCTTATTTTTCTGTGCTTCAGTGCTTTCTGTGCTGCTATTTTGAAGCTTTCAGTTATCCTTTCAGGACGACTGCCTCTGCAGCTACCATTCTGCAGTTATAAAATCCAGCATAAAAGCTAATACGCGTTTAAAATATAAACATACAATGCTAGATGAAAGGATTGTGAAACAGATAAACAGAGGCAGATGGTGCAGATTTAATTAATAAAAAATACAAACAGGAAAATAAATCTGCTGCATTGATTTAATGCCTAATTTAATTAAGAAAAAAAAATTGGAGTTTAGTTATTGCCAGGAAATTATATACTATGTTGTTTGTGTCTGGGGAGAAATGTTTTGTATAAACTTTATATCATTTTATTTTTGAAGAACCTGACACATTCTGACTGAATTCCAAGAAATTTCACCCATTGCAAGGGACAAAACTCAAGAGAAAGCAAGGAATAAGGCTCAGGTCGCTAGGTTAGATGTACAGAGCTGGGGTTTGAGTTTGAGCTCTCAAGTACCAGGTTAATGCCTTAGCTGAGATGCTGCTGACTCTTTAACTGGTGGCTCTTATGTCCCAGTTTGACCAGAAGTTTAGCATCATACTAAGGAACCTTCCCCGATGAAAATGTTTTTGAAGTTAGTGGATAAACATATGGAGCACAGGGTTGTTTTGCCAAATTGACATATTTCTAAAGGGAGGGAGAAAAAAAAAAACAAATGCTTTTTATTTAAAAAAAAAAAAAAATCATGCTAACTGCAAGTCTAACCAATTTATTAAATATATGCACAAATGACAAGAACCAGTTAAAAGATGTTAAAAATTTGGAAAGGTGTCAAGCAAAAAAAAAGTATGATTAGTCCTTGACTCATTGCTTGGGATTTTGTTATTTATTGCTGCTTTCTTTTTTCAAATAAAAATTTGAGTACTGTATGTGCATAAAGCAATGGTGTGGCATCACCAGTGATATGGCTGGTACAAGTTCAAAATTATTTAACCCATGTGGAATAGTTTGATTTTGAAATTTAGTCAATTCTCTAAGCTGATAAATAAAATCCTATTCTAAGTGATATATTCTCTGGAGATAGTGTATTGTTGGTTCTAACAACATTGGAGTTTATCTCGTGAGATTTCTCTCCACTGCTCATACATGCACAGTGTCATAAGAGACCAATATTGGAACTGAGTCAATTTTTTTTTTCATGCAGGACTTCACTAACCATAAAATAAAAATAAGAGCAAGAACATTTTGGGATCACACAGGAGATGAGTTTGTGGAATGAAAACCACAATAAATTCAGGTTGCACTTGTTGGGAAGTTCTGAACTATTCATTTGGGGAAAGATTAGTAAGGAGATAAGTGTGTGACTATGCTTGTAGTTTCAGAATTATATCATTGTTTAGGGTGCTTTAGCTTTCTGTGAAAGAGCTTAACACTGACAGCCCCAAACAGAAGAAAACAAAGAGAAATAGTTTTCCTGTTATTGCTGAATCAAAAAAATTTTTCTGCTTTTTCCTCAATAAATTAAAAAATTCTTTTAAGTCAAGCTAAGATTAATTTCCTTTTTATTGCCTCTTTTAGTCAGGGAAGCAAAAAAGTCAGCTGTTGTTAGACTCTCTTCAGTGTGTCACACAGCCTATTGGAGACTGGTAGGAAAGACATCAGCTCACATGCAGCTTTGCTATACTAAAATCTGCTAAAATAGCCCCCCGGCTCACTCTCAAGGGCTTGGGAGTGACATGGGGACATCAGCCCTGTCTGACCCAGGTCGCAGGCAAGCTCCTCTTGCAGGATGCCCTGCAGACAGTGTGGGGTCACGGGGCTGCAGGGATGAAGGTGTGGAGGGGTGACGTCTCCAGCCTCCAGTCATCCAGCTGCTCGTGGTTTTTCAAGCACTGGTTATGTTGATTGAGAGCAGTCCCGGGGTGACAGCATCATTCTTATCAGTCTGCTTTCTGCTTCCATTTGCCACACAGAAAGGGCTGGAGCTGCTTTCCTCGACTTGCTGATGTCTCGTCACCACCGTCAGTCTGTCTTCCAGGCTGACTGAGGGCAGATTCCTGGCTCTGGGAGCATTTTTAGGAGGGCATGTGTTCCCTGCTGCTTCCTCCTTCAACTAGATATCCTCTGTTTCTCTCTGTCTGTGTATGTGCAAGAAGAGGGTGATGTCTTCTCCTTGGCTTATGTTTAGGTACTCTGTGATTTGATAGGTAAATAATTTTGTAAAATCACTATTTAAAAGTTCAATAGTCCTCTCACAATGTTATTTAAGTAATTTTATTGCTGTCATGATACCGTTCTGGTCCAATCTATAGCCATGAGGAAACTAAATCTTTTTTTTCTAACAGCTACTCTGAATTAACGCTGTAGAGTAGGCCAAGTAACTGAAACTACTTCAAATATTACAGAAAGTGCTTTCTACTACTAATGTTCCATATGGGTTTCAGTTGCTTTTATATTCCTTTCCAATGTTTTATACATTGTCTGTTACTCATTCTGTATAAAAAGAAAAACAAATATAAAAATTCTCTTTTCATCTGCCACATTTAAAAATATATTTGAAGAAAATCTCCCTCGTGGTGTTCTACTGGTTTATATTGGAATCATAGTCCTCTAGTATAGGTACTGATTATTATCAGGTTATGGAACAAAATTTAAAGTAGAAGAATAATTTGTTTTTTCTGCTGAGCTGAAAGAAGTGGCATTAATATCTTTCCACCGGGATTTGTTCTTGTTTACTGAAGTAAAATAAATTTCAGAAATGGAAGTAAAAATCCAAATTAGAATGACTTAAAGAGAACTAAGAGAGATGCTAAGGTAACACTGAAAATATTTTATTCTGATATTTTCTTTTTTTTTTTTTTACTGCATTTAAATGAAATAGTACTTTATCATTTGTCATATGGGAGATGAGGAATGCACTGTGGTCATTTGTGCAGATATTTACAGGACAATATACATATGAGAGTGAACCTTACTTGCCACCTTCTACATAAGTTAATGTTCATTTAGCAATCTTCATAGTATAAACTGCTCACAAGAAGACTGTCACATTCCTCATCTACAGCGTTCTTAAAAATTTGTCTTGCTGTCAGACTGTTTTAGGTTTTTAATTGGTGTACAAAATCTTACAGACTTGTAAATCTCCTAAAACATTCACATGAATAATGCAGAAGTTAAAATTCACATGGGTGAGAAGTTTCACAGATAAGAGACCATCTACTAAAAAAGCATGTGGTTGCCCTGTGAGTGCAATTGGAGTTGTAAACATTATCTGGTAAAAGTGAGGTTTCCTGGGGCTGCAGTAAGTAAAGCCTGTTACATCTTCTGGTATTAATCATAATAAGTGTTTTATCTTTGGCTGTCATGTTTAGTTTCTGCATGCAATTTACCTCTCAGGCAAGCTGTTCACGGTATCGGCCAAGCTTATCTCTGAACTTATGGTCTTCAAGTACCTAAATGTATTTCCACCAGAGTTCCCACAGTTAATGTGACAAAAGCCAACATAAGTGCTATTTTAAAACCACACTGCATCCCTCTACAGGAAAATAGTGTTGCTTGTATTCTGATCACTCCTATCAAATAAAGCTTAACTGCCTTTACTAGACCTACACTCTACTGCAATTTTATGATGACCTATTTTCAGATTCACTTTCTATACACACATATTTTATCTTGACTCCAATGTCCCTCACACATGTTATCTCCTATCCTCCAAAGTGCCTTTACTGCCACAGGACTTCCACATACAAAGCATGTTATTATCTGTCTGATTCCAGTAGTATGTTTAGCAGAATGCAAAAGCAGGAAGGAAACACACAGTCCCTGTCCCAAAAAGCCTACCAAAAACCAAAACAATCAGATTGCTTCAGGAGATCCAGCAATAGTTCTCTGAGAAGAAGGAAGATGAAGAAAATGCCTTGAACAGTTTTGTGAGTAGCTCTGTTTGCGTGATGATTCCAAAATGATACGGAGAAAGTGGCCAAAAATTAGACAGCTCTTAATATTCTACTCTGCATGACCCTATCTCACTACAATACTCCCATGATCTGCTAATAATCCTTTATAATTAAGCTTCCAGCCTTATATTAAAATGTAATCCACATGAACACTAGTCAGAGCATACAGCAAGAAGTGAAGTGGTTACCACTTTGAGTTGTGCATGGCAGGCACTATGCAATTTTAATTTAAAAGCTTTAAAACATTTGGCCCTTGATGTAAAGACAAATTAAGTTTCACTTCTGATATACACAAGTACAGTACAACACATCTAGTTCAGACCTGCTGCCGTGACACTTTGCCTGCACGATGCTTGCCAAAAGAATATGGAAACATTGCTTCTGTGAAAATGGAGACTGTGCTTGAGAGCTACCTTGACATTTGCACAGAGCATGAATGCCAAACAGATTTTGTAGCAGCCCATAAAATAAATATCCCAGCTTCCTAGTTGGTAAAATTTGAATTTGGCCCTCTGGATTGGGTTTTATATGCAGCCTATAGGAGTGTGTCATAGTAATCATACCGATGTTTTCTCTTTGCACTCTAAGTGTGAGAATTCAGCTGAAGTTAGTGTTACAATGTAACAAGGTGCAACGATTTACTCTATTCCATTTCCACTTGTTATGGCAGATTCTATGGTTTCTTATATCCTTAAAACACTTTGTAATTAGTTTTCACTGGTGTGACTGGGATATTTTGCACATTAACTTTCCTCCTCTTTTTTGCTTACACCCTTATATCAGAAATCTCCATAAAAATATTTGTATTCTGAACAATTTACTTTTTGCTCTGAAAAAGAAAAAAGGGGAAAAAACCCACAAAAAACAAAAACCCAGCCCAACATACTTGACTAATATAAGGGAACCAACTTTTTCATATTTGCATGTGTCACTGCCTTTAGTCTAAAAGGTTTTTAAGCTAACTATTACCATGAGACTGGAGAGCAAAGTGGAAACTCACCTGCAGCATTAAGCACCCAGAAAGGTTCAAGGAAAAGTGCAATGGGAATATTAGTTCATACTAAATTTTTTATTGGCTTTTTCAAATAGAAAAGGGCAGGTTTAGCTTTTTTGAGTTAAGCTAGTGTAAGCTTATCATGAACCATGGAACATACAGCTTTTCCATTTGAATAACACAGGAAAAGAAGCTTTGCTGACCAGCTACAAATGTTTTCCACTGATTGCATGTAGTGGAATTCTAAACATCTAATTAGTGTCCGGAGAGCTGGCTAAGAATTGCCAGTGGTATTAATATCTAATATATATTGCTTTAATTAGCCAAATCCGTAGGTCAACATTAACACCAATTTTCCAGTCCTGGAATACTTCATTACAGAATTTGACACTCCAGTTTCTACAGCTGCCAGGCAGCCTCCCTGAATGGCCAGGGCAAACTGAGGCAAGAGGGTGAAGGGCATGAGAATGGATATTGCTTTGAGCAGAAAGATGGGTTGCCAAATGTTGTCCACGTGTCATTGTAGAGTGGAATTGCTTTCCAATTTTGGAAGGAACAAGTTGTGACAAGAGAAGCTTTATGTCATCAATGGTGAGATTGCCAGAAAGGGTGGAAAGGACATTTCAGAATAGAAAGGCACAACAGAGACCACTTGCAGCAACTATTTAGGCCAGTTTTAGTGCTTTAAAGTCACTGTTACTTTTCTTATAATCCAGTTTCCTTTGACTTCAGGTATAATGGTATTCATTACTGTCTTTTAGCACCACTTTTCTTTTCTCTTCTCTTTTCTTTTCTTTTGTTTTCTCCTTTTCTTTTCTTTGCTTTTCTTTATTTTCTGTTTATTATTTTCTTTTCTGTTTATTATTTTCTTTGCAAGATGTAGAGAAAAAGGGCCCACGGAAGGAAAGAGCAAGTAGACAGAAGAAAGACCAACTTACTTCCTTAGGCATGTTACTGTCTTGAATGCTACATTAAGATTTAATTTTGTTTTCTGCTTCTTCCTTTGTTTTAAAATCTAGATGAAACTGTAGGAGACAGCCAGAAACAAAGCTGAACCCATATTTTCAGGAGGGGGCTTGAACTAAGCATGGGAAGCAGCCTAGCCATGATTTTTCAGTGCACTGCATAATAGCACGGTAAATAGACTGTTCCTCCTTTGTGGGTAGAAGTACACTAAAGTTTTTCTTTGGTTTAAATATTTGCTACATTTGTGAAGCAATACAATTAAATATATGTGGTATATTTCAATACCAGGTGTCATGGTTGAACCCCAACCAGTGACTAAGCCCCACACAGCCACTCGCTCACTCCCCCTCTTCTTCCTCCATGGCACAGGGAGAAGAATTGGCAAAAATAGGTAAAACTCATGGGTTGAGATAAGAAGAGTTTAATTACTGGGGAAAAGTACAATATTATAATAATAATTCTGATGAAAAAGAGTAAGGGGGGAGCCCAAGAAATACAAGTGATGCTCAGTATAGTTGCTCACCACCCACTGCCCAATGCCCAGCCTGTCCCTGAGCAGCGACTGACGCCTCTGGGCCAACATCCCTCCAGTTCATAGACTGAGCATGATGTTCTATGGTGTGGAATATCCCTTTGGTCAGTTCAGGTCAGCTGTCCTGGCCATTTTCCCTCCCAGCTTTTTGTGCACCTTCTCATTGGCAGGGTATGGGAAACTAAAAAGTCCTTGACTTAGAGTAAGCAGTACTGAGCAACAACTAAAATATCAGCATGTTATCAACAGTATTCTCACACCCTGACCCAATACTGCCACCAGCTACTAGGAATAAAATTAACTCTATCCCAGAAAAAAAAACAGGACACCAGGAAAGTATTTGTTACTGGTTTCTAAGTAATTAGAATTAAGCAACTTGAAAAATGTGGAGAGTCATATTTCCAAGAACAGGTATAGATCTACGATGTAATTTCAAAGTAGCACAATAGAACAAACAAAAAACAGGGGGTTTGTATACATAAAATATAAACTAATTTAAATAATAATAATAATAATGATAATAACCCTTTTTTGCTTATTAAGTGCCATCTTTGTGGTTCTTACGAAGTATCACTTGATAAGATACTTCCACTGCAGTCATTGAGAACTTGATCAAAGTTAAAGACCATGGTTAGTAAATGTGTTGGGGGAGTTAATAAAGTATTAGCATTTCCTTAAATTGTAAGTAACCTCTGACTAGGATGCTAACTTGCTCTGAATATATTATTTATGTAAATCATATTAACAGAAAGAGTTGGATTAGTAACTAGAGTAGAGAAGAAAACAATAAATGCTTGATGCAGTAAATTTATTTATCTGCCATTAAGCCTGATCTTAAAACATGTGTGAGTATACCTTGTAGCACAATCAAAAAAAAGGAGGTAATCAAAATGTTTGTAGTGGAGAAGGCAAGAGGCCTTGGGGTAAGTAACAGTGAGGTTAGCTGTTGGTGGTCTGGAAGATGATTTAGTTTTGGAGCAGTTTCCCACATTTTCATACTCATGCACTGGATTACACTGCAGTGTACCAGAGAGAGCAGGCTCTGATGATTCTCAAACCCTATGCAGGTATGAAGTAAAAGGGAATAAGGGAAGTGCTTCTGTGTCTTCCCCGCAGTAACTAGTCAATCTACCTTGTCATAGTAACTGAGAAACCTGTAACTATTCCTACAATATCTCTGATGAGACAGAGGTGAAAGCATTGGGAGTTTGCTAGAATAAGGGCTGGATAATTAGTATGCAGAGACCTAAATATCAGACTTAATTCCGACAAGCCAAAATTACTGCTATTATGGCCCTCAGTTCTACAGTGATTCCTAGTTACAGGCCGTTATTGTCCTGGCATTGTATTTAGCTTAGGCTGACAGAGCTGCCAGGGAGAAAAAATTGTTTAAAAGTCTACATTTTTATTACAAGAGTTAGAGAAGGGAGCGTTTCAGCTAACCCATGAAAACTATTGCTCCTTGTATTACCCTAGCAGATAGTAAGAGATGGGAAAGGAGGAGAGCTAGACAAAGCAGGAGTGCTTCACAGCCTGCGTGACGATGGGCGCAGGGAGACTCTGTCTCTCGGGCTTCAAGTCAGTCATGAGGACACCCTGCAGAGGCACAAGGGCTGCATTAGTGTGGGCCAGTGCCTCTGTTGGGCATGGCATTGTTATGATGGGGCCATGCAATATCCAAACCAGCTCAGTGCAGTGATTATCCAGCAGGACTCAACATCCCTGCTGGAGCACTACCACATGCGGAGCTTTTGGGAGGTGCTTTTCCTCTTGCGCGGCTGCCTCAGTTTATTTTGAGAGGCTGCATCATGAGCGTTATTGGCTGATGTAGATGTTCTACTCCACATAAAGAGGATGCAGGGACATGAGACAGCTGAATTACAGCTGTGTGCATACTGTGATGGCACTGACAGTAGAAGTACTCCAGGCTCTAGATTAAACTTTACAAGTCAGTTGTGTTAATTTTCCTTTTTATTGAAACTATGACTTTTCTGCCATACGCATTCTCCACACACAAAAATGCTTCATGCAAATCACTGGTTTTTTCATCTTACAAAAACATCAGAAGTTTCAGGAAAAAAAGACATGTCTGAGCACTGGTTCATACTGGGATGAAGAGTTCACGTTACTGGGAAAGGGCTGTGGCTAAGCAGGAGATGAGGAATGACAAAAAGATTGTAGGGAATCAGATCATTATGAGCTGCCTCCTAGGTAAAAAGCTTGAACTGAAAAGTGTTAATGTTATGCTTGATTCTGCAAGCTTAACTTCCTTTCCTTATCAGTTTACTTGTAGAGTCCTACCAGATTCATCTGACAAGTATACTTAAATCTAAATTTCAGTCTGACTCTGCACTTGATAAATTATATTAAAAATATACTGGGGACTACATCTGAATATATATTGAGGACTAAATTTTTTGTAAGTCTTTTTAAGTATTCTAAAGTGTTACATAGGTCATCGTTTCTGAAAACCTGTACTGAGATTTGGTGCAGAATTTCTGTTTTGACTTTCACACTACAAGATACATTCAATGCTTTCTATAGATTTTGTTGCTCCTTGTAGAGCTCTCCTTCCAATCTGTCTTTGGGGAAACCACTCTAAGATAGGGGTGTTGTTTATTTTTAAGCTTTTGAAACTTACCTTTTGCTCAGTACTTGAACCAGTGAAAATTAAATCAGCAGAAGGTCTTCCTCTTCTGTAGATTTCGGACCAGGCTCTAAGTGCTATTTCAATCCTATAAAGTTTGTGCCCTTTTCCCCTTCAGATGTCTTGACCAAAATGAAAATCCAAATGAAATTACTTTTAGTGCATCTCCTCTCCCTGTCTTACTCCCCCTTTTGCCCAATATCAAAAGGTTAATGAACCAAGTCCACACTGTTTAGATTTTGTACCACGTACAAAGAAATATGTTGTGTATAGCTGATAAGTGGCATGATCAATAATAGGGAAACATTTTCCAGCTGGTGTTATGTAAGGAAAAATTATCAACAAAGAACCTGGCATTGTCAACGTTGGTTTGTAATATATTGATAAGTTACAGATTAGTCACTGCATTTTAAACAGTTGTAATGTTGACCACTGAACCGTGTATATATGGACCATCAAACACGCTAAAACTCCATTTCTGAGTGCAATGGCAGGCCTCTAAATTGTGCCTAATGAACTTCTCCGTAGCATAAACTTAGTAGCTTTCTAACAGACCTATTTCAAACATTGCTTGCTATTATGAACCTAATTCAAAACAGTAAGTACAAAAGCAAAGAGGTGTTTCAGCTTAAAAGCAGGCATTTTCTAGGTGGCTGAGGTACGGTTCTTTTTAAACACATTTGCTCAGTGTCTCTGAAGACTGAATGCTATTAGGCAATCGTGAATAAAATTCTTCAACGGCAGCTCTGTAAGTCTTGTGGCACTGTCTTTTGACTAACAAACTATCTGATTGCTGTTCTCTAAATTCTGATGCTGGGGGCATTTAACAGAGCCTAAGAACATTTGCAAAATGTCAGTTAATTAAAATTATTTTTAGGAGGAAACAATATCTTGCAGGAGATCCTATGGATGTGAAACTGAAATTTGTTGTGGAACTGTGTTGAATTTATTTTGCATCAGTATTTTACCTGTAAATCATGTAGACAAAATAGTAGGCACAAGCACATACACACTCAGTTGTGTATCGATTAATTGCCCAGAAGGATTCACGTCTTCTAGACAGTGAGTAAAATCTTGGTCCTAGAAAAGTTAATATGAGTTTCATTATGTACTTTCAGAGTGAATTTGGGTTTTATCAAAACAAAAACAAAAAGGATTTTTGTATCTAGGCTGATTTTCCAAAATCCATTCACAATTTCACTTTTATAACTTTATTTTGACTAGTAATGAATAAATTATATGTAAAAATGCTTTTATAGGGAAGAAAATTAAAAGTTCTGATTTTGAGCAATATTATCTGACGGAGAGATAAGATATAGGTTTTAAACTACTACCTTCTCCCTAACAAAAGTTGTCAACTCCCCAAAGACAAACTGCTGCCTGAGACCTTAATGAACTTTTCTGTCAGCAAAATAACTGTTGTTTTGAAAAGAGCTGGGAGGGGAAAAGCATAGATAGTGAAAAACCATTTGCTTTAGTTATTTTTTCAGAACAATTTGTTTTAGAAGTAACTAATGTTTTTGCCAAATACTTGTTTCTGTATTGCTTAGGTATGGGCTTGTGGGGATCTAAAAATTGCAATGAGGGTAAATTTAAAAGCTTATTAAGAATTGACACTTCTGTATATAAAAAGTAGGAAAAGCTTTAGAATGAGTAACACATCTAGAAAGAGTGGGATTTTAAAACTCTCTCTGCATTTAAAAGCAGCAAGAGTATTTTAAACATCTCTGGAATCTGTAGCATTTATAAGATCAATTTATTAGCTGCCACAAGCATAACACTTCTAAGAATGAATAAAACCATTTAAACATTTTCCAGGACTCCTGAGACTGAGATGTGTGCTTTGCATGTATATGTAAAGCATAAATGTGAATGTGTGTAAGCGCGTAGGAGGGAAGAACAATTTTCCGTTCTTCCTCTCAAGAGAACGCCTGAAATTTAATTGAGGTAAAATAAATGTTCTTATCAGAAGGCACAATGGACCTTCCCAGTTGTTTGTGGCAGAGTTCAGGAGCCCTCCCCATGGCTTACCCTACCTTCCCCCACTTCAGATATTAACCTGGACATCATGCCTTCCAAACATTAAATGAGCTGTGCGATGTTTTATTACATTTCTCATG
Organism: Oriolus oriolus; assembly: GCA_013400235.1. Classification (NCBI taxonomy): domain Eukaryota; kingdom Metazoa; phylum Chordata; class Aves; order Passeriformes; family Corvidae; genus Oriolus; species Oriolus oriolus. The sequence continues at coordinate 345,629 of VXBT01003146.1, forward strand.
TGGCTGAGCTTAGTGCGGCTTTTAAGTGTTCCTCGGTATGCCGTGCTTACGCAAGTTATTTTCTGCTGTGGATTGTTGATGCTGCAGCAGCAGATAGAGTGATGTGCCTTGAATTCCAATGAGGAGAAGGCGTTGGTTTATTTGGGTTTTTTGAGTACAGAGTGAGTATCTTGAAAAGATTTGTAACTCAGATTTTTCTCTATTTCAGGCTTAAAGCATTAGAAATTATTTCTTTTTTAAGTGCTGCTGGGAAATAATTCTATGTCTTTAGAAAGTAAAGTAATTTAAAATGTCATTATTTGTAAAGTATGCTATTTATGAAAATCTCTTTTAGCTAGTCACTAATATTACATTCAGTGTCGATCTCCGCAAAGTAAAGCTAGTTTTTATGAAGCTAATATTTATGAAAAGGGACAAAAGTAATGGGTATAAAGTTTACTGTCAGGAAGTTGGATTGTTACTAAATTAGACTTGCTTTCATTGCACTAAATTATTTCTGACCTTGTTCTGACAATTAGGTAAAATTTATAAGCAATGAGGTGGGCAATTGAAGTGATGTGTATATTTTCTCAAACTCCTTTAGGGGATTAAAACCTTTCAGTGTATTCTATCCATCTGCTTATTTAGTGCTTGTATTATTGGAAGCAATCCTTTCCTCTTCCAGCAGTGATGCTTAGATCCCTAGTTCTTAAGGGTTGTGTATGAAACAGATTTTAAGGGATCCAGCCCTGATTAGAACAGTTAGCCTGTTAACGTCCTATGTATTTACAGTGGATTATTTGAAGGGAAGCAGGGGTTAAGTCAGCAGGTCTCTCGGCTTCCCCAGGGGTTAACCTGGCAGCCTGTTTGGCACACACAGGAGGGCTGACAGGTAGCAGGATTTGTCTAAGCAGTGTGCATGAGAGCCAACAAGGAAAACTGAATGCTCTGGATTAGTTTTGGATTATGTTGTCAGAGTGAAGCCTGACGGACAAACTGCAGAGGAATAAAATGCAATCTGTTTGGGGAAAGAGACAGCGTGCATAGCTTTCATTTTTCAAGAAATGACAAGAAAAATCATTAATAATTTGTAAATCCGTGTCCATTAACTTTTCTCTTTGTTATCCCAAGACAGCCTTTTTAACATGATTTTGCCACTGTTCTATATCTGTTCTTTCTTGTGACAGATGGCACAATAAATATAAAATTGCAATAGTATAGTACAAACCAAAGAGAAAATTATCTCGAAATCGTAGCACTTGGAATTGCTTAATGTGGAATATTGGGGGTGGGGAGAGGTTGTGTTTTTTCTCCGTCTTTTTGTGCTGAAGGATAAATTTGAATATAATTTACATATTTTTCCTATGCTATGGTTTCCTTACTGTGATCATGATTTACTTCACAATATTGGAAGCAGCATTCAATTTTTTTCCCTATTAAAACAATTGAATTACCAATAATAGTAACACAGTAGATTCCCTGTCTTCCTTCATCTGGTTATTCCATTCTTTTACTGCTCATGTACTTTAAGTACCTAATCTTAGAAGTGAGGAAAAACATGTCACAAACAAACCAAACTACAAAACAACTAAACTAAACTTTTTTTTTTTTTCACTTGGTAGAATTCCATCATTTTTCATTAAAATAGTGTTTGTCCTTGCAAATGTCACTTAATTTGTTAAAAATTACTTCACTGGCAATAGAATAGTTCTTGTCAATGAACTGCAGTCAAATTTGATTTTCAGGAGGTTACTTGGAGGGGGGATGGGGGTGGCATCTTTGGCAATTCCTCTTTTATAATAAAAAAAAGAAGACTCCAAATGAAAGCTAACAAATAGTCCTTAGGGACCAAATAGAGTCAGGGAAAGACTGTAAAAAAGTATTGCAGACTTCGTCTTTGTTAGTCAAGTTTACAGAGTTGTTCAGTTTTTTTGCACAGTGTCTTTTTTTTTACTAAAATGCCAAAAGCCTTTTATGTTATCTTTAATAAAAGAAAAAGTGGTTCGTCAGTTACAACTGTTTGGATTATGCTCTTGCTGTGGTGTTAGCAGAGTAAAAAAATTTCATAAATGTATTGATACTAGAATAGGAATATTAATAGTTCAGCAAAATAATTTTTATTAAAATGATTTTTTTTTTCCTGCTGATGGATTATCCAAATTTAGTATTGATTCATTTGGTTTAGGAAGAATGGTCTGTGAATTTACCTTGGTCTATTTATATCTGCATGCAGATTTTGTGGCTATTCAGTATATCAAATTTGAAGTCAGGTTCATTTTCGATGAGCATGTGAAATGTATATTAAGTTTCTGTCTCTTAATTAGTGATATAAGAAAGATTCTGATGCTAACATTTCCAGATCCATTATATTTCCCTAAAATGTCTTCTATATATGAAAGCAGTCTTACTAGCTCTTCCATTTACTCAGTTCTTGAAAAGTAGGTAGAAAAAAATGCATGAGGAACTGCTGTAGGTGACTTTTACTTTAGAACTTAGACTTTTACTGTAGAATTTGCTTTTTGTTATTAACTCAGCTTTGGCTAAAAGTAATGTATTTTGCCTTGCTGCAGTGAGGTCATCTGCATACGTGACATCACAGCATGTCTATTAAATCATAAAGTGCAATTTTCATAGCAAGTAGTTCTGATTTAAATGAATACAATTGTTGTTTCGTGCAGTTTAAATTATAATTTCCAGTTGGCTGGTAGCAGCCTTGTTTAATAAGGGCAAAATAGAGGAATATTTCGGGGTTCATAATAAACCCTTTGGTGAAAATTTCAGGAGGCTGCCTCTCAGCTGAAGGAATGGGAAAGAAGGAGCTTCTGTCCATTGGCTCCCATGCCGCAGCCTTATCCCCTCAGTTTAAAACAGCACAGCGGATGACGTAACACAATATCACTGTTTTAATATTAGATGTTACATAAGTGTGTGTGTGCATATGTGCATCAGCCTATCTGTCAAATAATCTCAGCGTATTTACCTTCTGTATAATGCTTTCCAAGTATTAGTTGGCTAGCTGGGAGTCTGAGTAAGCAAGTGGTAAAAATACCTCCTATAGAGTAAAATGCTTATGCAAACTCATGCTGAGTCCCTCCATCTCCTATATGGTGTTGGCTGACTCTCTAGGTCTTTAGAACTGCTTCCTTAATAGGAAACAACATCACAGAGAAGAATTCAGGCTGGATTCGTTTGGGCCATACTGCATGTCAAATTTCAACCCATTAAATATTCTTTTAATATTAAGCATGCGCTTCATTGCTTGTCTGGCTCAGCGTGGCTGGATTTGGTCCTGGAAGCACTGTTGTTGCTGCATTTTATTCTGAATGGATAAAAGACTTGTAGAATCCATATAATCTCTCTGGGCTTCTCTTTGCCCTTGAAAATAGTATTTCATAGAAGTTTTAGAGATTGAAAAATATGCTTTGGTGGGGTTTTTTTGGATAAGAATTAAATTATTTAATTTTACGTAATTGTCAGTGCTTGTAACTAATCAAACTTTTCATAAGTAGTCATATTGTATTTCCATCTCTAAACTTTTAAACCAGATAAAAGTTTTAGTGGCATTATAAATCTTTGTTCTAGTTATGGCTGTTCATCAAGAAGGCTTCTACAAATGCTTATTAACTATTTTGAAATGACCAAATGTCAAGATTGGGATGGCAGTGTAGTTTTGTTTGTTTTACCTTAAAGATAAAAGTGTCCGGGGGAGAGTGCTAGAGTGGCAAAGAATGTGTTTAAAAGAAAAAAAAAAATTGTAAATGGTTTGCTTTTTAACCAGTTGTCCACAATGACACACTTGAATTTCTTGCCTCCTTTTCCGCCAAGATAAGTACTGCAAGTTCAAATTTTTCAATAGTGCATATTGTCAACTTTGTTTATGTACAAAAGAGCTAAGATAATTCACTTGTTCATTATTCTGTTTCTGTGGACACTCACAATATCCATACTCACGTTCTGAAGTCTTTGAACTAGTGAATCTGCCTGTGACATTTGTCATGCTGCATGTTTCAAAAATAGCTTACAAAACATCTCCATAATCTGTAGTTGTCAAGAGGTTATTTCATTTACTGCTGAAGTAGAGTGAAAACTCAGCAAATGTGCACATTTATTGGGACTTAAGATCAAAGAAAACTGCAGAAATATATAGGGGTACATGCAATATAACTTCTGGAAGAATTTCATTATCAGCTGCTCACAGTAATGTAAAGCAAGATCTAATGATGAATGAAAGCCAAGACTTCAGTAGCACTTTACTGAGAGAAGACATCATTTCCACTAGCACAGCATTTTGAAGTATATTTTAAATTAATCAGTAAAGAACACTGCCTAAGTGTTGGCCAGCAGGAGCTGCATGTTGCTATGGTTTGTCCTTCCTGAAGACAGGGCTATTCCAGGTTTGCATAAAACTTCTCAGAGCTGATGGGAATCACATTAGATTTTGCTATGGCTGCAAATCATCATTCCATAGGAATGCAAACAATAGAAATACCATTAATTCAGTTACTCAGCTCTTAAGCCTGTCCACTTTGGTCCAAATTGTCTGACCAAACTTGGATTAGTCATTCCTGCCTTTGTCGTGAATTTATGACAAGTGACAGAGTACAATAAAGAACTTCAGAATGCTCCTCTTAGTGACATTAGTAATAGCAGCTTTAGGAAAGCTTTAATATCCTGTTTCCTTTTCATACAGGAAAAGTTAGACAATAACACATAGAAATAACTGAAATAATAAATTATCAAGGAGAATACAGTTTTAATGGAAAGAAATCCATAAAACTATTGCATGTATCTTCCTGTTCTAGGGGAATAAGTCTGCATGACTTGTTTTTAAGGTGTACACACAAAACCCCCCGACCAAGGTACTGAAAAATATGACCTCAATATTGTTCGCTCTGCTTTAACAAGTAGTGATGCAAGGACTAAGCAAAACACCTGTTTTCCTTTCATTGATTAGTTGTATATCACATTTTAGGCAGTGTTCATCCTTGATTTTGTGAGGTTTAAATTCATTGTTGGTTCCAAACTTCTCCTCAAAAGAAAGACATCTCCCAGCACTCAGTTCACACTGTCTGTAACTCAGTCTCCTGCTGGCTGCGGGGATCTCCCTTTAGGCAATTCTTATGCATAAGAACTACAGCTACAGTCCTATTCTGCTGTGGTGCAGGTTGCATGCAAAGTCTCTTTTCATCTCTACTTGCATATCATAAATAGGGTGATCAAATATTCTGGTTTGCCTAGCAATGCAGGCCCTTTGCTGGTATTTCAAGGACTGCTCTCTGGATGCAGTTTTTGTCTGGGTTGTTATTGTTAGGGATGTTGACTTTTACCGGCTAGTTTTACTTGCGGTACTGCAGCAAGAGCTGATGCATTCCCAGGGCTTGGTAAGGAGAGGAGCCTACATGAGCAGACAAGAGCTGTGGACTCATACATGAAGCAGTGCAAAGTGTCCCCTCTTGTGCTCTCCCTACTGAGTTCCATGGCCTGCTGAGAGATGAGTTTTCAGCATGTCACACTACAGCCTTGTGCTCCATTTCTTATAAATTTATTTTTAATCTGACTTCCCAAGCAAAAGCTAGAGACACTCTCAACAGCCACCTCAGAGTTGTGTAGTCTCAGAATTAGTGCTGAGAGCCATAGAGGAAGTGGAAGAGTATTTTGTGTGTATTTGATGCCAGCACAGGTTCCGAGTCCCAGTTCTGGGAAGAAGCACAACCCTGAGGATGATGCAAGCTGAAAAGAGCTCATCTTTGAGACTCCAGTGTTTTCCAAGGTGGTAAGTGAGAGATAGCACAGTTCTATATATGAAAAGAGCAGATATGAAATTGTAGAGACAAAAATAGCATGAGCTAAAAGAATGACTTATTACGGCACTGAGACAGTTCTTGTCTCTCTCCTTCCTCTCTCTCCTTTCACTGTATTCTTTGAAAAGAAAAAAGTGTTCACCAAAACACTTTTCACAAGGTCGCAATTTTTTCCTGACTCAGCTCAGAAAAAAAGCCTTTAGAATACAATCTTGAAATATCACATTGAAACATGTTACAGGAAAGAACTCTCCATTGTTCAAAATTGATGCTGTAAGGCTCCTCTGGGCTACAACTGGCAGTTCTTTTCTGGTTTTGAATTTTCCTTTGAATTTTAAGTGTTAAATCTCACGTATTTCCCAAACATTTTCATCTTTATTATCTTCTTCCTGATACTGAACTCATAATGTACTTTCTTCCAATCTTCCAATTTCTGCATCTAAACATAAACACACAGCATATATTTAGTTTATAGAAGTTTGCAAGTTGTAAGAGTGCATGGATAATGCATCTCTACTCCCTCCCTTAGCCTTGTGATATTTTCCAGTATATGCAGGCCTGTGAGATATTGAGAGAGAGATCAGTGTTTCAGTATTAGCTTTTTTTATACATATAGCAGTCTTCCTACATTTACAGGTCATCCAAACTCTACTTAAGCAGTGACATCCAGTGCACAGGTTTGAGACAGCTTGCAGGGTTAATTCTGTCATTACTGTGTTGACATGAGGCATGTTACAGCTTTCAGCTGAAAATGTTACTTGTAATCTTTTAATCCCAAATTAGGTCAACATTTTATCAAGTTAATCTAACATGAAGATTAATTAGGCTAGTTAACACACGCACAGAGGTTATTTGTTTTGAGTCTACATTTAATCAAGGAGTTAGTCCTTAATACAATAGACAGCCTCTCCCCTGCCCCCTAGCCCGAGCTACAGCTCATTCCATCATTTTGATATCATGCACAGTTTCGGACATAAAATTAGGAAAACGAAAAACTGGATTTCTTATTCAATCCACCTACAATCCCTTTTAGTATGAGCGAGATGGATTTTCAAAAATTGTACAGTTTTGCAAAGCTAAATCCATCATGGATTTTTTTTTACAGGAAAAAATGCCATTAATATTACAATGTTCTGAAATTTGTTTTTACATAACTCCACAGCATTCTGAGATAATTCTTCATCTAAGAATTATCATCATCTGAAATACAGAAGATGCATGATGTTTTCTAGAGCTAGATTGATGCTACCCTTAACTCTTTAAGGCTACAACATGCAGAACGGTGGAAAAAAGAAAGTTAAGATAAATGTGACAGGCAAAATGGAATTTTTATCAAGAGAGTTTCTTGGGTCTGCATTGGAGTTTCTCTCAAAATCAGACTGTCTCAACAGCTAAAACTATGTCTGCTAGAGCACTCACTTGAGACATAAGAACCCCGATTCAGAGTACAGCTATTGTTTTGCTGTTTTGTGGCAGATTTTTGACTCAGTCTCTGACCCTCAGGTAAATTTTAGTAAAGAGCAGACAACTGAAAGCTACAAGGAAAAGAAACTTTGTCCACTTTGTAGAGTATTTACCATTCCGAAAATTGTTTCCCAGCACCTTTCAGTTTTGTGGGTACATCTCTAGAGTTAAGAAAAACTGTCCTTGACAGTAGTGAAAGAAATTAGTATTTTCCCTAGGGCAGGATGTCTTTTAATAATAAATTTTATTTCTGCTAGGAGTCTTGAAATTACCTGCTGCATTCATGCAGTCTTTTATTTTTGTTACCCAAAAAACTTGTTGCTCTTGTGGTCTTTTAAAAAGTAAGAACAATAGCATAAGCAGAATGGAATAAAGAACTTGGCTGCTTTCTTTCTTTAACATTTTCATGCTATATCCCTTCTAATATCCCTTATTACATCCTTTATAACTTTATCTCTTAGTATAGTTATTCTCAAATTAAATATCAAAAAGGAGGAAAGAGAAGGCAGTTTGTATAGAGGGAGGTGGCATAAATCTGCTAACAGGGGTCATTAGACCGGACAAATGCCTTTCTCCCCTGAGTTTCCTAGATAAGGAGAACCTATCTAGTAGTTAAAAATTCCAAGAGTCATTCTGGATAGCATTACCGACCCCCCTGGGTGTTGCTGCAGAGTTCATGCCCTGTTTCATCAAATACTCAGTGACATTCACCAGGGGCCATGCTAATTATAGGGATTTAGCAGACAATGTCTAAGAACATTTCATCACAAAATAGCATGTCTTTGTCTACAAGTATTGGTTTGCTGATGTGCTAAGTTAGCAAAAAACTGGAGGTAAAATGATTCTGCAGTTTGTTAGTGTATCTTTACAGCAACATTAATCAACATATTGAAATGTTAAGGTACAATCTCCCCTGCGTTTAGCGCCAGCAGTACTGTGCTGTTTTGCAATTACGTGGAGGAGAAAGGATCAAGGTAGCTTAAAAATTCATGGATTATACATTAGTTCGATGTCTTCTAACCCAATTGTTTTAATGAGCTACATGGTTGATTCACTATAAAACATTTGTCTTTTACTTATGCCAGACCACTTCAGTAGTCTTCAATTCTTGACTGAAATCAGGTGGAAGGGGAGAGTGTAGAATGAGGGATGCAAATCAAACTTCCATTTCGCTTCACTGCAAGTTGAATTGCTGTTTGATTCTCAGAGAGCAAAGCTTGTGATTACAGAATGAAGTCCCTTAGTCCGGGCTAAGTGCTGAAACAGACATAAGCAAAGGCACAAGCCAGCTTTACCTGAGTGCAAGGCATAGGCTTTCCTTGTACAATGCACAGGGGCAGGGTCTCTCAGAAAGCTGTAAAATAGCCAGCCTCTGAACAGTAAGTAGCCTACTCTACTCACCTCAAAAGGCTGTGAAGAAAAATACATTTCATAACCCTCCAGGCAGAGAGGTACTTAGTCCCAGAGGTCACATTGCCATTGTCACAGGAAGCCTCTCTGGGATGTAGGTGCATGACTCACTTGCAAAATGTTGTCAGTGTCGGTGTGGTATCTTCAGTGTTTGGGTCCCACTGTGGCTCAGTCACTGCAGCACAGTCCATACCCATAGTTTGACTCTGTTTTTGAAAGGAAGTAATTCCAGCAGAAAATATGCATTGTCCCACTCACAATGGCTTATGGCATGGTGCTTTCGGTACTGTCCAGGCAGGTGATGGACAGGAGGGTCACACCAGTACCACTCTGATTCCAATACCCCAAGTGGAGTGTCCTGTGCAAAATGTGAATTGCAAATTTATTTCTCCATTAGATCCATAAGGGGATTTATAGCAGAGAGTTTATTAACGTAATTCAAAGGATTGTAGGGATTGTACAAAATCTAACCTAATTTTCTGTTTCCTGAATATCATATAGTTTGTACATATTGCACTTAGTTTCTGTATTGTGGAATAACTTGAAATTAGCACTCAATATCTCTCTCTCTGACACACATATTTCTGCTTATGCATTAAAATGCATTAAAACTTACTCATCAATTTGCAGCAATAGTTAATATTGCTTTATTAAGCATTTATGTATGGAGGAGACAACTGTCAGGATGGACTCAGTTGCATAGCCACAGTACAGTACAGACGTTATAAAATGACCATTCCTGCTTGTTAATGGGAGCAATCACAAGTAATTACTTGGTTAATTAAAATTTTGGAGTGGACTTTAAGGGGACCTAAAATTAGCTTCTATGAAAACATAAGGATATTCAGGACTCCCGGAAATAAACTCAACTACTTAAGCACCTTGGGAGAATAACTTCAGGCTGGCAAAAATCCATCAGATATATTAATGATGATGGAAGTACTAGTGAGATAAATAGGCACAAATGATGAAGCAGAAGAATTTGAATTGAAAAATATCTGGTGAGACAGCCACCAAAACCTGTTGCACAGCATAGAAACCACCTGTCATTGAATTTCAGAAATGTTTGACTTTGCTCGTAGATATGTCTTGATCATCAGGAGGATATTGCTGTTTCCTCCTACTCTCCCCATCCCCCTTCTCTTTCTTCACTTTTATTTTTCCTGTTACTAACATCTTTTCTAAAATGAGGTTCATCTCATTTGCCTATTTATTCTTTTCTGAGAGTGGTTTGTAAGAAGAGGCATTTATCTCATGCTCCTTGTTGTAGCATTTGTTTGCAGAGCTACAAGGGCACAGGCAACACTGATCTCCAAGATATGACTCTGCACTGGGGTGCACAAAGTGTTTCAAGCCATTGTGACACTTCCTATATCTTCATTGCAGCTTCCCTAAAGGGTCTTTATGTCCTCTCCTTCTCCAAAGCAAAGAACTTGTAGTTCTTATATGGTAAGATACATAAGTGGCAAAGGATTTGGTAGTGGACGGGAAGGAGAGCTTCTGGAGCCAGCTCTCACTCTTCTGTATTCACAGAGGATATAACCCAAAACCAGCTTTTATTTACTTAGCCTGTTTTCTGGTGCCTGACTTAGGTAAGTTTGAGTTACGTAACCATATAATTTTTGTAAGTGTCTTCTACATTCTTATCCTTTTGATTAGATGGTTGGAAATAGGAGATATTTAGTTCCATGACAACTTAACTCCCCACTGTATTTATTTCTCTAGCCTCCTTTTTAAAAATCTTCTTGCAACATCCTATTACTGCAATTTCTTTTCTTTTTAACTGTGGGGGAAAGGCAGAACACTTCTAGCGAGCTCACTGAAAGCTGTCAAATAAATGCATTGGCAGACACGTTCATGTTAAATGGCTCCATCAAGTGTTACTGACAATTCTAATCATAAAAGTTTTTGCAGATACACTCAAACACAGACTATGCAAGGTCCGATGACATAATCACACCAAGTTTCCAAAGTTGTTTGTTTGAGTTTTGTTTGGGTTTTTTGTTTCCTTTTTTTTTTTTAATTAAAAAAACATCCTGATGAGCATATTTGGAGATGTAAGTGCTTATTACAGGTTAATATGATTTTTAGTTTTTTAATGCAAAAGACCATGCAGTGAAATGCTGAGTTCCTGGGGTGTGGAAGTGATTTCTAAATTATGGTGCTGAGAAGTCATTGCTTTAGTTAATAAATCAGAGAGTGGTTTGAAGACATACAGATTTATATTATTTGTATTTCCTCCTAAAATATTTCAGTATTGTTGTCTACAGAGAGCACAGACTTTGATCAGTTTGTAAGTCATTATTTTCCTCTGGTGAGAAATGAACATTGTATATAAAGTTTTCTTCCTGGAGATAGTCCTAAGGAGAACACCCATCTTGTTATTATGATGGTTAGGGAGGCTGCATCAGCTATACTCTAATACAAATAGCCTGGTACACGGAACTCTGCGTAAAGGGAATGTGTACAGTTTTATGAATGGGATTTTTCTAAAACCTTCTGAGGTTAAAAGGAGTGCGAAACACGTGCTTAAAACAAGGAGAGGAAAAGTTATAAAAAGAAAAAAAAAAGGGATAATTTCCAAAGGATAGAGCCATTTAAAATGCTCACTCACCTATAGGATATAGATTTCTTTTTTCCAAACTAATTTATTGCTTCAGTATATGTGTGCTTAATGGGCTTCTGTGACATGGAAGTGCTACAGGGACTCATTGTCTTCATCTCTTCCTGCTGTCCTTTAAGTCAATATTAGTTTATAGAGAAGTGCCACAGTGCAATTAATTTGTCCTTCAAGGAATTCAGATTAATAAATCAGTCTCTTTCTCCCTCTCCTCCTCTCTTTTTCTGCATGCTTCATGGTGAGGTAAACATTTGCGACAGCCAAAACTCAAAAGGCTGAAAGATCTAATTCGGAAAGGGCTCCCCAAACAGGATGCTTATCTTAAACATACAAATTTATCCAAACCTTTGCAAGCTTACTTTTTTCTATGTGCCATTATTTTCTTTCTGCCTCATTCAGACTGTGCCCTTTACCCTCATACTTTTTTTATTAATAGTTCTTTTTGTTTAATATGGATGAAATAATTCTTTTCAAAACTACTCCAGTCTTCATTGTACTGAGCAAAATGCAAACAATTTCTGGATTCATTAAATCTCAGATAAATACTTCCCTGCCTCTCTGTAATTTCCAGTAGTCCTCTTTAAGTCTCTGTTTTGCTGAAATCTTTCCCCACGTATCAGAGAGGCTAACAATCTCCTCTGCACAGGCTACTGTGTTCAGATCTTGTTAGTTCTTGGGAAGCCCAGGGAGACACCAAGTGTCAGGCTGTGAATGAAGTAGGCTACCAGAGAAGGCGACAGGTCGGAGACGTGCACCTCATTCATCACATCGCACTTTAAGATCAGGGCATATATCAGGTCAGGTAACTCACTAGGTCAGGTTGGGGGCTATGGATTCTCTTGAGGTTTACAAGGTAGAAAGGAGAAGAATAGAATGGAGGTATTGAAGGAAAAAAAGAAAGCTAGGGAAAAAAGAACAGATGCATCTCAAAGGACAGAGGCAAAAGATCTGAAAACAGGAAGAAACCAAGTTTCTCAGAACTTTTGCAGAAATCCATGACTCTCACTGATCTCTACCTTCATCTGTAATCCCTCATTTTTCAGACTCCCTCAGCTCTTTTCTATGACTCCAGAGAAACTTGCGTCCTCCTTTAAATCTAATTCTCATTCTGCAGTGTGGGAAGCTAACAGTAGGGAGAGGGTATTGCCATGACCTCTTCTACTTTATTTAGAAATGAAGTAGTTTTTTTCATACCTTTTGTTCTTCCTGTCCCTTCTACCAGGAGTACAAATGGAATTTTCTTCAGACAGTGGCAAATAAGACATAAGGAATATATTACTGTGTTAAATTTCTAAGTTTCAAGGTTCCCAGGTTTGCTTTGCTTTGATTTGGGGGGGAAGGGAGGGTGTTGTTTTGAGTACTAGATTGCCAGGCATTTCTGAATGCAAAGATGGAAGTTATTCCAGTTTGAATCCACTTCTTGGGCTATTACTGTGGAATAAGTAGTAAGTGGTAATAGCAGCAAGTCTTACGAATGCTCTGCAGTTGGTGCTGCATCCTGATGAAATATACCTGGTGAAACCTCCCAGTCCACTAAATTAATTTTTGACGTGTGTGATTATTACCAGACTGGAATGATTTTCAGCCTTTCATGCAGACTCACAGAGCATTCTGGATTGAAAGGGACCCACAAGGATCATCGAGTCCAGCTCTAAAGTGAATGCTGTGTAAGGGGTTCAAACCCACAACCACAGTGTTATTAGTACCATGCTCTAACCAACCAAGCTCATCTCAGATGTTTCTATCTGTACTGGAAGGAGAATAAAACATCTCTCTAAATGAAATATTGCATGCTTATTACAGCAGTGTCTTGACAATAGAGATTCAGACCTCATTAGGAAGAGGGAAAACCAAGTTCAAGTTACCACATCCTAAATGTTTTACCAAAAACTCTAGAGAAAACCCAGAAGCACAAAAATTCTGCTATGTAAGTACAAATAGAACTCATCCCCTTGAGAAGAAACAGTTACTACATGATCAGACCTGCAACTTTTTGAAGTGTTTGATTTTTGTGGAGATTTTGCACCCAAAATGGAAGGATTCTATTTCAGTTATTGCTTACAACACAAAAGACGTGAACAATCCATGAGCTCTAAACCATGTTAATCAGTTTCCTGTACCAGTTTCCTGTACTCAGGAAACTTAACCTTAGGTCTTCAAAAAGTTCTTGGAGATTTCAACTCCAAGGAGTGGTGTTCAAGCCCAATAGCACCCTGTTCACTGCCTGAAGAAAACAACATTCGTTATTCACTGCCTGAAGAAAACAACATTTGTTAATCACAGAATCGCTTGGAAAAAATCTAGACCAACTATTAACACAGTAATATAATCTCTATGAAGTCCAACTGTTAACACAGCACTGCCAAGCCCACCACTAGACCATGACCCCAAGTGCCACATCTCCATGTCTTTTAAATACCTCCAGGGCTGATGACTATTACTTCCCTGGGTAGCCTGTTCCAGTGCTTAACACTTTTTGTGAAGAAATAATTCCTGATATGAAATTCATTTATCCTAAACTCAAAGATTACATCCTTGAACACAGGCCTCTTTGAAAGTGCTGTGCGTGTAGCCTTGTGCTTTTTGTGCTCTTCTTGATATAACAGAAATGGGGAAATTACTAAAAAAGTGGAGAACATTATGAATCTAGAGGTCAACATGAGAACTCACATTCTTCACAGAATCACAGAATGGGTCAGGTTCGAAGGGACCACAGTGGGTCGTCTGCTCCAACCTCCTTGCTCAAGCAAGGTTATCCTAGAGCACATGGCACATGATTGTGTCCAGATTTTTTTGCTAAAAAGCAAGAAATATGAAACATGGAAAATGTAAAAGGGAAAAAATTTAAGAAGGTTCTCTTTCCGATAGCTCTCCAAAATTGTAATCATTAAAAAGAGAACATTATATATTTACTAAAAATTTTTTCTCTTGTAAATGCAAAACCAGTTAATGGCCCCACCCTAGTTTTGTCAGCATGCCAGAGTCCTAATTTTTTTTAGAATCTCTGCTCAAAGTGAATAGAAAAAGTCAGGACATAGAACTTCATAAAACAACATCCATATCCCTTTATATATGTGTAAGCCCTTAAAACAAAAATGCAGTCATAGTTATCAGACTATTTCCTACAGGTATTAACATTCATATATGTCAAGTGAGTAAAGCATATATAAATCACGAGTGAGCATCTCAGTCCCACCGTCATGCTTTAATCCAGGTCTTAAACTTCTGAGGGAAGAGAAATATTCTCTCAAAGGTTATTTCCATATCTGTCAGTCTCCCACACAGATGACATTACAGGTGGTAAAATATGCTCTTCTGAGCAGGCAAAGTAAAGGGGAGTCCTGTTAGAAAGTTAGCTGGTAAAGTTGAAAAAATTACTTGACATTTGCTGCAGAACAAACTTGTGTCCAAATGTTCAGCAAAATAAAAATTCTCTGCAACTTTAAACTCATTTTATGGTAACTTGTTTATTAATACATAATGTGAAATACCAGTTACTTAAGGTGCCATTTTTTTAAAAATCATCTTTAAAAATGGAATGAGGGATCTAGAAACACTTCCCTATGGTTAGATCTATGATGGAGTCAAAAAAGGAATTGAAGTGAAAGAGAAAGTAGGGGGGGAAATGTAGTGCAAGTTCAAAGTGAACTTGTGGCAGGCCAGCAGTTGGAGATTTAGGAAAAAGAAATGTAGTGACTAAGCTTGCTACTAGGGCTGGATGAAAGCCGAATTTTCATTCATTTGATAATATTGCTATTGTGGTGTTGTTTTTTCCTGAGGTAAAATGAAAAAGCAAAATAGCAAACATCCTTTTCACAAAACAAAGTTCAAAAAGCAGTTAAAAAGATTTTTGTCTTTATTCAATCTATCATTATCATTTATCGTGACAAATCATTGCAGTGTCTCCCTCTCTTTTGAAAGTGTTTGTTTTATAATTGTCAAAAACATCTTGACGGAAAATTCTACAACCAGAATTCAGAACTGAATCTCCTTCTTCTGGGATTGTCTTTCTCTTCAATATTTAAGACATTTTAAATGGGAAATATTGATAGGAAAACTTACTGATCCATTATATGTAACTGTGAAAGAAAAATACACAGCTCTGGTAGTCACTTACTATTTGCTCTTTATTATACCATGTAAATTAGTTCTAAAGTATAGACATCAGGCCTTTAAATAGGGAATTTACTTACCTGTGTTTAAAAGCTGGGTATCCCTCTAGTTAATATAAAATTGTTTAAAAACTCACTTAAAGGGGATTTTCTGACTGGAAGTTGTTAGCCTTATTGGTGAGACATAGTACTACAATTCCTGCAGTAAACAGGGTAATTTTTTTGCCTAGCTGCATATCCCAGTCCAGCTGAGATCAAACATCCTGATTATTTTTGGCAGAAGAATCTCTGAAGCTTATTGAATTATTCTGCAATATTGCTTACTGTTTGGCTTCTTGGGACTTTGCACTGTTTCTACTCAGTACTCAGCTGGAACCACTTTCCAGGAATTTCACTAGAAGATTTCATTGCCTGTTTAATCTCTATTTCTTTCCTTTTTCTTGTTTTCCTGTGATTCTATTTTCCACAATAACTTATTTAACTTTTTTTTTTTTTTTAATTTGTATAGCAGAGACTCTATGACCAATCAGAAGCACCACAATTGTTCTTTGTATAGGGATCTACCTGTCTCTTAGGGGTAGATATTAATGCCATCTCTGGGAATAAATTTATGTTTAGATTTTCTGCTTTATGAATTTGGCTGTATTATACAAAAGGAGAAATTATTGGGTCCCCTTATATGCAGCTTTACCTAATGCTTAATGTTTAAAGCAAATGTCTTCTTTTTTGTTTCCTTTTGCCATTCCTTTCCTTGTGTTTCAAATCCACAGTATCTGTTAGATAGATTTTTATGGCAGAAGTTAATTAATTTCTCTTCTGATAATAGAAAGTAAAAACCTGAGCTTAATTCTTTGTTTGAGCTGTTTACAGTTTATTTGTAGCACCAAACTGAAAAACCTGTGCTTATAATCTGAAGGAACTGCAGATAGAATTAAGTTGGGTGAGTTACCATATCGTTTTGATAGTGGACAGTATTTGGTGAAATGGTGGGACAGACTGCTATTTTGCAAGCTACCACATCAAAGCATAGGGGCTTTCCTCTCCACTGTTAAAAGGAACTGATGGGAACTGGAGAATGATAGACAGCATTCTTAATTCAGGCCTTTGAAAGTTGGATAGTCTCAACCTATTAATAAAAGAAGAATATTGTGACCATATGTCTCATCTGTCCGATATTTGGCTTCAAAATCATGTGAGTCTGCATACACACACAGGCTGCATTCATGTATCTGGGAATCGCCAGTGGTCATAAAGTAACAACATTTTTCTTACTCTAAAATGCCACATCAGAAGAGGCTGACTGCAGCTTAACAGTAACTAATTTACTTTTTAATTCTTACAAAAATTGTTGGTGATTGTGAGAGAGATACTCTACTTTTAGTTCTTTTTAAATGGATTTTTCTATCATCTATATTTACTTTGTTACAATGCTGATCTGTAGCACTACTGAAACATGTTCAATTACAATAGTGAATAATAATTTGTCATAGTCTCATTCCAAAATAAATGAATAGTCAGATAAAATCCAAAAGGTCAGGGAACAAAGTGAAACAGACCACCTGGTCCTGAGGCTGCATGGGGGGAATGGTCTCTCAATTAGAGACACTTAAGGTGGGGAAAAGATGTTCCTGAATCGATCACTAGGACATCATGGTGTTGTGAGGTGATGTAGAAGCTGCTAAGATAGGAGACGAAAATGAGTCCTGCCAAAGTGAGTGGGTGAATCTGGATAGATTTGTAAGGATACCAGAGAACCTGAACACAATCCAAGTTTTAGATTGTTTCTGTGCAAATTTGCAGCATCTGCTAGAGTTGGTACAAATCCAAAGACTAAACTGGATCCTAGTCTGGTGCCCATTTCATGAACGAAATGAGATGGGATTGACAACAAAAATCTGACTTGGAGAGGAAAAGGATCTCTTCTGCCATTAATTTGTACATGCTGTACCAAAGCTGAGCACATAAGCAGGACTGCATTCCACCTTTACAACCCCTCTTTCCTGATTCCAAAACAATGAGGAAATTCTTCCAATCTCTGACATAAACTAATGCAGATTAATTACAGTTCTACCTTTTGGTTTTGTTTCTCACTAGGGAGGTTGTTTTGTGGACAAGCGTTAGCTAAACAGGTTCTTTAAACACACCATTTCTCTGGCCCTACTCCGACCTGAGTTTTGGGTACAGAGCTGTCTTGCTAATGCTATGCCACTTAAGTGAGCCTTGTGATGGGGCAAATACCTAGTATCTTTATTCTCCTTCCTAATTTATTGCAGAGCAGATGGCAAGAGAATTAGAGCTTCTGTTTTGGGAACAGAGTGCCTTTGATTTGAAAAATTTCAGGGGGAACCCAACTTAAAGTTATTCATTTCAAGAATGGTTTGTTCCTGGAAGGTGTGTGCGCTGCTCATTGACCAGAGCATGATTCAAATATCAAGTCAGTGTGTGGTTTGAAATGTTTGCTCTCTCACAGCGCGGGACATGCTGGGGTACATGCTGCTAGTTATTATCTGTAATCTAAGTCAGACTTCAGTTGTGCAGCTACTGACAGAGAAGTGACCTTTCCTTCCAGCCCTATATAGCTCCACAGTTACTGCATTAACCTTGCAAAACAAAGGTGATTAGCTTGTCTGACCTTACAATCCACATGTGAAATCCTCATACGGCTGAGCTCTTTTCGACTGAATATGCTGTCTAGAAGTGTGGCAAATGGTGACGGGTGCCCCAGAGCCCATTTCACATTCACCACACCAATTGTGAGTTTGGCCCAGCCCCAGCCTGACCTGGTGATAGCAGTGTCTGCTGGCTCATTTCCTCCTACCAGTGACAAATTGTCTGTTCTCCTGCTGCTCTTTGCTGATCACGTGTTCTTGTCTCAGCACAAATGTTACAACTGTATTGTTTGCAAGCCAGATGTGGCCTGCGGACTACAGGCTTGCCACCATGGCTCTATGGAAAGGAAAAAAGCTGTCTGTGAGAAAAGGAAGTGCTTTTCACAGGTGGGAAAAGCAGTTTCACTTCTGCTAAGAGAGCAGATGTGAAAACGTGTACCAAACTTCAGGGAAAATAGAACTGTCAAAATTTTCATTGAATAGAAACATACGAATGACACAGTTGTGTGTCAATATCGTCCCAATATCACATGTGAAATGTATTTACATGGCATAAATTTATATAAATATGTAAAAAAACCTGTAGATTCATGTAACATTTTATACTTTGTAGTATGTATAGGCTATAATGAATATATCAGTTTATGAAAAATTTAAACCTTGTAGTAAAACCACATATATTATCTGGAAAAGCCCTACTAAAGGGTTAGCTCTCCCTGTCTAGACATTGCAATATCTTCCCAAAATATAGCTATACACATTTTTTTTTATTTTGCACTATCTGCTTCCTGTATCCTAATGAAAAAAAAAGTGATAAATGCTTTGCCTCTGAAATTTTAATACAAATACATTCTTCTTCCAACAGGGAGGAGAAAATCTTGCGCTATATTTTTTTCTCATCATGCACTTTCTTATTTTCCTCAACTTTCTATACGTCATCTCTCAATCATTTTTTGTCTTCCAATCTCCAAAGAGATTTTGTCATGTAGTTAATACCGACTCATCTGTCAGTAGCAGGTGTTGATTCCATCAGCTTGCAGTTGCTCAAGCAAATGGAATATAATGATGTTTCACAATTTAAGGGTGAAGGGGAGGAGAATGGACAATTCACAAGTTATAGTTGTATTTTTTAAAGCGTTAAACATGTGCTGTACTATTGAAAATCTATCAGAGTTATAAGTGCACTGAGCTGCTAAAAATCAAGTCCATATAGCCATAAAGCTCTGAGACAATATATTCCATACTCATAAGATTCTCTCTCTGGCAGACTTGTATTTGGGGGCAGGGGTGTGGAGAGGGCTCTTTTTTCTTGGAATGACTGAGAATGGTTTTCATAAAGTTAATTTCTTTTTCTAACCCTGTTTTTGGCTTGTTTCTAAATTCCATTTAATAATACTAGCAATAGTACATACTGGGAAGGTCAAAGGCAAAGGGAAGCAGTGAGGCTTCACAGAGGATGCTAGAAACCATTCTAAACTGATTAGGAAGATGAAGGAATTTAACACATTATAGATAAACTCTATAAAGAGAAATAGTAGCTATAAGAGAAGTTCAAAATGGCAACAGATACAGTCAGCAAACACAGACTGGAAGATAAGACGTTGTCTGTGATACAGTGGTAATAGAATACATATTGTGTAATGCTCAGCGCTAAGTTTTATAGAGATCATCCTTCACCTTCATATACCTGTCCAGCTTCAGAGGAGCATACTTGCAGATTGATTGATAGATATGTGTGTACACACACACACTAAAAAGCTTTTTTTTTAATATCTGTAAAATAAAAACGTATCCTTAATTGTACGTTGAGTTCCAAGAAGAAAAATTAATACACGCACACAGACACAAAAAAAGAAGCTGTTATAAATGCCATGGTGTAGTAGCCATTGTCATTAAAGTTTATTCACGGAAGATGCTTGTTGAAAGCATACATGTTAACTAACTCTACTCTGCAATTTGCCATGTGTTTAAAAACTATTGCTATATACAGTTTTATTTACATTGAGGAATACTGCTGCCAAGGAGAAAAATGAAATAAGCTGTCTTATATACAGGAATAAAAAAGTGGGCAAAGCCTTCTTTAATTACTGCTTACAGCAATTTCAAAAAGGAACTCAAAACTGAAATAGACTTGATTTTATGTACATTGGATCTTAGAGTTATTAAAGTTTGTAAAACTAAAATTCAGAGGCTGAATTTTTGAAATATAAACAAACTGCATTTGATTTGATGTGATTTAGATATCTAAAGCCAACTGTAGCCACATCTATCGTGGGAATTGAATGTGAAATATTTTCATTACTAATCTGGTGTTGATGGAAGTCTTTTATGATTTTGGCATCCCTGCTGTCAGATTAAAAAGCACGAATATAGTAAGAAGAATGGATTTATTATTTGTTTCTATTTCTCTGTCTGTTTATAAGGATCTCTGTGCAACTATTCTATTAATATGATGACAGTATAATTGGGTAACCAAAGATGTCTGCCTGATTTTAAAAGCTTTCTAATAATCAAGGTGAGGCCAAATTGCAAAATCTTACACCCACAGATACTTTGAGGCAAACAAATCTTAAGGTGTAGAATGTGATATCCATATGTTGTTTTAGATTAAATAATCAGCATTGATCTGTCTAGAGTAGACATCATTGGATCTTTGGCAGCCGGTCTTGTAAAAAGTAAAGTAAAGTAAAAAGATCCTTTCTCATCAGAACAACAGCCAGTATTTAGGTAGGACAATGGGTGTTTAATGCTGGTCATTTCTACATTTACCAGCCACCTCACCCTGTCTGCTGGTACTCCCACAATGACCATTTCCCAGAAGCAGTGTTTTTCCAGACTGTAAAGTGTTTAATCACTTAGCATACATAAAGCAGAGTTTCTCTTTCCAGAAGTTTGTGGTAATAAAGGGAAAATGTGGAAATATTCTTACTTCATAGGATATAGTGGGAGTATCTAAAGTTCTAAACCAATCTCATCTGTGCTCCACAAGCAGTGGAGAGCTACTTGACAGCATTTCATTTAACAGCCAATGCAAGATTTAGCATGTGATCATTGTGTTTTTCATGGAAACTTGGCAGAATGTGTCAAATTCCTCTCATTCTCTTACTCTCACTTCCTTTTTTCCATACTTTCGTACTGTATATGCCATATCCCATTTCAGAACAGCAGTGAGTGACTTCAGATATTTCTCAGGGATTATCACACTACATGAGCAGCTGTATAATAAGGCACTGAAAAATGCCCCAGAAATGCTTTCTTTGGAGTATCTTGCTGCTAAAATGGGGCTAGAGGTACTCAGTCTCGCCTCCTACCTGCTGAAACTGGCAGATATGGAAAAGAGGCGAAACAACAGATTTATTCTTGATCACACTAGAAAATCAAAGCAGCACACACTGCCTCAAAAACTGAATCTGATTTATGAGGTTGTTCAGTCTCCCTTAGTTCCTGTTAACTTTGGGGAGTAGGGGGGGTGAGATTTATCTGCACTTCACCGTGTATATTCAGCTTCTTTCAGTAAGCAGCTGTCACAGACAGTTTGCTGTTTTTCTCTGAAGTGCAATTGGTTGCAAGAGAAATAGAAATCTCCATTTTTACCTGCTACTGAGAAACCATGAAGGGGCCATTTAAAGACACTAATTTATGCAATTTAGGTTTGTGTCACAATCATTTATCAGATGTCCAGTGTAGTGGAAAAACTTCCCCTCCTGAATTGTTTTCCTGAGATTTATTGAAAGAGGCCTAAAGTACTTCAGAGTACTGAATGTACTTCAGAGGCTGGCTCTATGTTAGTGACTGAGGCTGACTCCAGATAGAGATGAGATGTGGCATTTTGCCTTGCTTTTACAGCTTTGCCTTCCAGTGCTGGTCTGAGTTAACTCCTCTACTGGTTCCCTTCCTTAAATTTGGCCTTTGCCATTAAGAAGCCATGATGTGAGAAAATCACAGAAAGCATGCTACTCATCAGGCACGCCCTTTTGCTGCCACGCTTATATGGATGATTTTAGTGATGCCATATACAATGTTGCTTAATGTGCTTGTTAATTATTATCTCAACCTGTAAACACAAGATGACTGGTGCTATTGTATCCTCTGTCTGCAAAGCGGAGGGCTTGCGTAGGCGTGGAATTTGGCCCTACACCAGACACCATTTATTTTTTTACTTCTAAAACTATCAGGAAAATGTTTGTGTATTTTCTCTGTTTGTGCAACGTCCAGCACAGTGAAACCCCCTTTTCCTTAAGGCAGTGTCTTGATAGAAATATTAAATAACAATAGAAGTACAAGATTTTCAAAAATTGTATGACCAGTACAAGCATTCTCTCTGCCTGAAAACATTCAGTCACTCACAGCTAACTGCCTTGACTTTTGAAAATATAATAGAAAAATAGCCTTGTTTTCTGGTTGCTCCATGAGCTGTTGTACTCCAGTGGCCCTTTCTCACCTTAATTTCATCCCTCTCCTAGTGTAAATCAAATTTTCATGCTCAGGCACCATCTTATCTTTGGCTTAAAAATTCAATTCATACAAGAGACTTTGTATAGCTTATATCATAAAGGCCTCTCACAGACTCCACAGCTACATACTGAAGACATACTAAGATTAGAAAAGTAGAAAAACATTCCTGCTTGACATGGATGTGAGAATAAGAACTCACATTTTTATCCTCCATCATGTTTTTATGAAGTGGCAAGGTCTTTTATTGTTTCCCTCTTCTGCACTGCAAAACTATTCAGAAATTGTCAAGACATGGACACAATATTTTCCCTTTTTTGCCTAGGAAGAATGATCAAAGAATGCAGCAATAGCTTTTATGTTCCATAATAATGCTCTTGCTGGAATGAGTTTTAATAACTTCCATGCCTATAGAGGTCAGGTTTAGAATATCCATCAGGAAAGCAATTTCCCATCACTTTGAGCAAAAGGCAAGGGTGACTTTTTCCGCTTGTGAATGGCCATTTGCTTGCAAACGTCTCGGTGCACCCAAAAGTCCACAGTTCCCTGGTGGAACATGTAGCAGAAAAATTTGGATACAGGGAAAGGGATAAATAAAAGAGAATGAAGACAGCACAGGACCGGGGAGTGCTCAGACAGCTTCTCTGTTGACATTTTTACTACCTCATAGAGATAACTCCACTACTTCCAGATACCTGTGCTGCAAAATAGCCCATTGTCACCAGCTCTATGTATAAAAGATCATTTATCTTTTTTAAAGCTCAATTTTTCCACACTGCTGGACTTTAGGAGACCACTGTTTTGCAGGTGTAAAGTCTGTCAGCATAAGCTTTTCTGATCTTCTCCATCAAATCATACTCCTAGTAATTCCGTCAGGGAAGTATGGACTTGGGCAGCTTGCTATGTGATCACCAGAAGGGGATGGCCTAAGAACCTGTAAAATTCATTTATATTTTAATGAAAACCCTGAAACTAACAATAGTAACTCAGCTGAACGAACCGTGACTCATAGAAAGATGTTTCAATTTCCTTTTGATTTCTGTACATTTTTACTACTAGAGTAGGTGGTTCTTCTCAATTGCTTGCAGTGTGGATCTTGGGGAGTGGTTGTGTGTCAGGGAGACCCCTAGAACCACATCAGGGCAGAGCTCAGCTTGCAAAAGTGACCTCCTGAATCACTTGCTTGTGTTAGACAGCAAGGAGCACATCAATCCTCCTGTTGCCCAGAAAGCCCAAGGGATTGCTGTCTCTTTGTCTTAATATTTATGGGTAAAGGAATTGGAGTTGTCTTCCCTTATGGAGAATCAACCCTCTCTTTACACATCATCTGTAAACAACAACCTTTGTGTATAACAACTTTGGGGCTGGGGATGGTACAGTCTTTTATGGTTTTGCTGGTTCTAGCATCTGCTCAGCAAAACTATGCCACAACTTTCCTGGAAGCTCTTTCAGAAGCAGGTTGTTCCACCTGGGCCCATACTGAAATACTGTGTGATGGAGATGAGAGGCCACTGACAAGGCCAGTGCCATTCCAGAACTGTGCAGCTGCTGCTTTTGGGAGTGCTGGTAAAACACCTACTGTCTTGGGAGCACATGAGCAGCCAGGCCATTATCTTGACAGCCTTGTGTCTTAGCTCCAGGAAGAGCTGAAGTATTTCTGGCATAGGCTATTAATGGATAAAAAGCATGTGAACTTCATAGATCAGATTGCTATGTAATGTCCCAGGGCAAAGATGAGCAAGAAGCACTTCAGAAAAGTGGGGGAAGGGAGCGGGAAACAATGAATCGAGCCAAGTGGGGTCTGTACCTTATATTTTTACTGGCAGAAACACTGCTATAGTCTTTTGCAAAGCTTCAGAGTTCTCAACTTACTGTGAATAACTCTGGGATCAAGCTATCAAAATGCAGTTTTAAAAACTCAAGAGATTCAGGATATGGAAATTATTATGGCATATACCAGACAATCCCAAGATTAGTTTTAAAACTTCAGGGTCCTATAAACAGACTCTTCTGCCTTCTTGGTATTTGTACTCTCTAACTAAGTGTCCATGTTGGGACATGACTTTAGTGTTTATCTGTCTAAACTCTTATTCCACTTCTGTGATTTCAGTATCACTTGATCACTACAATTATTAGTAATCTCTTTTTTTTATGTAATCATATGTTCCATTTTTTCCACACTACTGTGTTGAAAGCATTTTTTCAAAGGGGTAGAAGGGGGTTTGCTGAAAAGCAGTAACTTTTTTTTTTAATAACAATCAAGAAGTAATTGATATGTTCATTTTTATTTTATTTTAAGTGAAAAGTAGGGAGAGGAGAGGAAGAAAACCTCTTTAGCCTTAAGGAACATATGAAAGTGTGTTGCTAAAAGTATTTTAGTAGAAATATACAGAAGAAGCCAGAAGTATTTGTTAGTGGTAAAGAAAACTATCAAATAGGAAACAACCCAGCTCTGTGTTTGCACTCTGTTAAAGCCAAGGAATTTTTTTTCCATTTTATCCTTTAAACAAAATGAAAAAATATATGCATTTAATATATAAATTAAATATTATAAAATTAAATAGCCTGAGAGCCAAATAACCATTTCACATATATTTATTCCCACCAGCTCCTTTTCAGCCAGTGGGAATACAGCGGTGCAGGATCAGGTCTTGATTTGTCAAGGTCGGTCATCTAACCAGTGTGTAAAAATCATACATTTGCAAGGAAAGACAATCCCTTAATTGCTAGCAGAGGCTGGTGACATCTGAAAGTGGATAGGCAAAACTGTCATAGGTCCAAGACCAGAGCCAGTTCAGAGCATCTGGTAAAGATCACAGAGTGTTAAACTTGCATCTGCCTGTGACACAGAGCCTTGTCTGTTAACTGCAATCCTGCGTGTCAAGTTGCACAAACAATTGTGGATTTTAAGATCACTTGTAAGGTGGCTACTTCACAATCTCCATTCTCTGTCTTCAGCTCTAGTGCAGTACCAAACATTCCACAGGACAGGTGGTTATTTTATTTGAATTGTGCAAGAGCAAATATATTACTTGGAGTTTCTCCTTCATTCCTTTCTCTATGTGTATATGCATATATTATTCAGCCGCATACAAAGATCATCTGTTTTGCGTATCTGTAAGGATAAGGATGGTATTGAACACCAGTTGCATATGTATGTAAAAGAGGTTCTCACTGTGTTGCAATAAGTGCGAGTAACTAGAGCTCTTGGAAGACATGGTAGGCAAAATGATGAAGCAATGCAAAACACCCTTTTCAGGTTCAAAAAAATCAATTTAGTAAAGCAAGATATGGACTGATTCTCTGATTGTAATGGCTTTGAAATAGAGCTCTTTTTTATGGGTAGCAGGTCAGGAAATTCACAAGTTAGTAAGACAGTTATGGTATATGTGAATCAGTTTGGCTAATATTCTTTCTGTTTTCCAAATTTGTGTTTATATTGGTTATTTTCTACTTAGCAGAACCACACAATTTACAGACATTAAAATCTCATACCTTGTTCAGATTTACTCACCTGCAGGTATAACATATATTCCCTTTGATACTATAGTAAACTGATGCCAGGTTGGTAACTGGGCCCCAACATTGTGTACCAACATTTCCATCCAGTAATAGGTGGTAGCTGTTCAAAAATGCCACATTGCAACATTTTCCTCAGTAAGCCACCAAGGGTTAAGCAAACTGTGTGTGCAGTAATATAACCTCACTAATATGTAAAGCCTTTATCAGAGTTCCTGCTGAAGGTCTTTTCTGACAGGCATCAGGGTAGGGTTTCAGCAATTAAACATCTGAAGAGAGGACTCCAGATATTATGGGGGTTTGTGCATGTACATGGGTGGCTGGCTGTGCCCTCAGAAGGGCGCAGAGCCTGTGCAACTTCTGCCCTCCCATCAACTTTTGGGGTTCCTTGTTGGTAACATAAACTTAGGAGATGAATATGAGATAATCTAGTACTACTTTCAGCTCAGAGTGAGGAGATTTACCAGGCAACGGTAAAGCCAAAACTGTAACTAGCTGGCAGAGGGGAAAGCTAAAGAGAGCTTCCTCTCTAAAAAGGTTGTATCAAACAGGAGCTATTTGTGGCCTTAATATTTTAGAAGTTAAAATCTTCGTGGAGTGGAACTTACATTGAAGCTGCTTACTGAAAAGCCCTGTCTAAGACTTTCGTTGCTTTATCAGTTTGTTCTGGGAAAACAATTGTTTAATATGTTATATGGAGATCAGCTTTGACAGTATTCTGTTAATGCGGGTCTCAGGGCAGATAGCAGCTGAGGCAAGAATGTTGCATAGGAAAACTTGTCTCATGACAGAGTCCTACATAGTAAGTTTTGTAGTTAGATTTATAAGCTGAGAAATCAAGTAATCACTGATGTTTCATGCAAGTGTCTCCAAAGCTTGGATTTAACCGGATCATTTCAACTGAGGGACAAGAAACAGAAACAGCTTTCTAAAGCTGGAAAAACTGGACAGGGTAGGAGCACAGTACAGGAAGAAATTATGTGTGATGCACATGGCATCTGATTTCAATATGATGACTTTTTCTGCCCTCTTTGAATGTGTATCTGGAGTATGCCATTTGTTTTAATGTCCACAGATTGCCAGATTATTAAATTAAATATGACCTCTGCATTTCTATCAGCCTTAGAAAGAACTGCTGCTTTTGTAACTTTATAGATGGTTTTGTCAAGTATATTTATAGCCTATTTATTCAAACAGCTCTTATTATCTTCAAAAGATGTTCCAGCAAGTCTGGCACCTTGCAGTAGCTTTGTACCTTTGCTGTAATTTAAATGAAGAGTTTGAAGATGATTGTTTCTTTTCTGCTCTCTGAGATACAATCTTTCTGTCCTTACCCCTATCTATTTCTTCCCTGGTATTCTGGCTGGCAGTTTAGTTCCTTGGACAGCACTGTGGCCTTTGAAGTCAGAAGAAGAATGTATCTTTCCACACGATCAATAGGCATTTGGCCACTGCGTCTCCACAACACTATTTTTAAAAATAATTACAGAAGTTTCTCCTGAGAGGGGAAAATAAATTCTTGAATGGCTAGGCATTCATCAGATGAGGCTGAGATAAGCAGATGAAATAGGGGGGCTGGATCAAACTGCTGCAGCATTACATTTCTATGCTTTTACTTTAACATTTTTTGCTAGATGAGTTAACACTTGGCCCATTTGTACTGTATATTTAGGTTTGGGGTTTTCTTCTTTTAACAGATTCTTCCTTTTCTCAGCTGCTAATAAAAAGTAGTGAAATGCCAACATCTCCCCTTGCACTGCAGCCTTTCAAGATATATATTCAAGTGGAGACTAGCATGCAGAATTTAATCAGACACATCTTGTCCAGGGAAGTGCTATGGCTCTGACAGCCAAGGATCCACAGGCTCAGCTTGCCAGTCTAGGTCAAAGAAAGTCAGGAAGTTTTAGAGGACTAAGAGGCAAATGCAAACTGAAGGAAGGAGGGGAGGCAGCATGAGAAAAATGGAGATGGGGTTCATTTAAAGAAAAAAATTTCTGGATTTTGTGAGATTCAGAGTGCAGACAGAGCTGGCAGTGAAAGCCTGACTGATGGACAAGTTAGGAAAAAATGGGCACATTGTTGAAATGACTGCACATGGTAATAGGTGGTAAATAGGAAAGGAGTTATATATGTCTACTGAAAAATTACCTCAACTGATAGCACACTTTTCCTACTGTGAGTACATGTAGTGATGCACTAAAGAAACAGATTAATTATTACTGCAGTAATCTTTCTAGAGAGGACTACAGATGGACAAATTTACTAGAGAGATGTATAATGCAGCTGTGACTTGCTTGAAAGGCAACAGGAATGTATGTTGCATACACCTAATAAAATACATGTACTTTTATTTTTATTAAAAGCATTTAGTTGAAAAAAATGCACTAATCATAGATTAGATTTTTCCCATTTTATGTAATTTTCATTTATTTCATTTAATGGAGGCTGGATATGTCACATCTTCATACTCTTACAGATAAAAAATTATGCAGTTTTCAGTATAAAATATGTGGGATAGTGGAATATAGGGAGAAGAAACATGGCGGAATGGAATGGAATGGAATGGAATGGAATGGAATGGAATGGAATGGAACGGAATATTTTTAGTTGGAAGAGACCTACAAGTCCAACTGCCTTGCCACCTCTGGGCTGACTGTTAGGGACATTGTCCACATTTCTTTCAAACACTGGCAGGCTTAGGGCTTTGACCACCTCTCTAGGAAGCCTCTTTCAGTGTTTGACCAACTTCTCAGCAAACAAACAGTTCCTAAAGTCCAGTCTAAACCTCCTCTGATGCTGCTTTGAGCCATTCCCATGTGTCCTGTCACTGGATCCTAGGAAGCAGAGTTCAGCAACTTCCTCTCCACTCCCCCTCCTCATGAAGCTGCAGAGAGCAATGAGGTCACACCTCAGCCTATTTTTCTCCAAACTGGACAAACCCAAATTCCTTAGTTGCCCCTCCACAGGACATGCATTCTAGCCCTTTCTCCAGCTTTGTTCCTCTCCTCTGGATATATTTGAGTACATTAACATCCTTCTTGAACTGTGGGGCCCAGGCTGATCGTGCTGTGATAATTGCACCCTGACAATGTAGATTATGTCTCTTAACTGAATCTCCTTTTCTACTTCAGTTATATATGTGAAGAGTTATGAATATTCACCAAAAAAAAAAAACAAACCCAAAAGCAAAACAAACAAAAACAAGCAAAACAAAATAAAAACTGGAAAAAGCCAAACCCAAAAAAGTGAAAAGTGTGAAAATTGAACCAAAACTTATGGCTAAGAATTTCTGATTCCCGGCACTATTTTTCTTGAGCCCTTATTGTTACTCCGGTATGAGACAAGCTTATCTAGAGGGAAGTCCTTAAGGCAAATGCTGCCATCTAGAGAGAAGCAGAAAGAAAGTGCATGATCTGAGTGATAAGATTTTCATTTAGAGAGAGCCCCAGGAGAAGCTGGACACAGAATGTCCACAGAATGGACTGCAGTGACAGAGATGGGAACCACTGGGATGTCTTTTCAGCAGCTGTTGACTGAAAATATTCAGGTAACTCCAACAGATGCTGACCAAAAAGCCACTGAGAAAATCCTGACAAAGGATTTTGAGTATGTATCAAAGATACTGAACAGGCATTTAACTTCTTAGCCAGTTAAAACAATTGCATGTTGCACATTTTTTTCTTGGTGTTTCTTTTTTTCTGTGAAAAGCTGTCACTCAAAATTTATCTGGTTTAAAGGAAGAAATGCAAAAGAAGCTTGCATTATATGCAATTTATTGTTCATCTGCCTTTTTTTTTTTGACATCACAAAGCCTCTGTTTACTCTTCAACTGGTTTTGAGAATTAGGATTGCAAAATTCAAATAGAAGGACAAACACAAAGAAACCACTGAAAATACCTGAAAGACAAGAAAGAAAAGTGGGGATTTACCTTGTCTCGGTATATTATGTGTGCAGCTAAATAAACATCCTAGTGTGTTCAAAGACTGAGCTATACATGTTAAGCCTGAATGGTAAAAATGAATTCTTGTAGGTATTTTCAAAACTGTGCTAGCAATAGAATTTCTCTGGGTATAATGAAGATCACTCATTATGAACTAATGACTTAGAAGAGCCTGCAAATAATACTGCACATGTTCAACCTTGTTGTGCCCATTCATTTCACTGAAATTTTTTGTACAGTTCACCATAAGTTACTTAGAGTTCCAGTTTGAAACTTTCAAAGGAATAAAAATAAGATACTTCTTTTTTTCCTGGCAGATACGTTTCAATGTCAGTGTGTAAAGCTCTGTAATGAGTTGGCAAGGTCTCTGTGCAGATTGTTTTTAATTTCCACTTTTCTTCAACGAGTTGTGCTGTTAATGGCTCTCTGTATGTTGTCTTGCTAATGATGTGGGTAAGCAGCATGTGAAGGAAAATAAGGCAAATTGTCTGCACCCAAACAATATTTGCAATCTGAGACTTTAGAATAGCTTAGCAGCTTCTCCCTGAGTGGTGTCCTGCAAGTGGAAAAGAGCTATGGTAGAGCCCTGATTTTTTCCAATATATGTGTATTTGCTGGGATGTGTGTTTACAGGACAGGTAGCTGGTATTTTCATCTGAAAATTGTGAAGGAGCTGGAGGCACTTTGAAGAAATGCCTCTAATAATTCCTATATTTTAGGTATATTTGTAGCATATATAATGCTAGTAGATTCTGCGTGCCTTGGGATTTGCTGTGACTTCTGGAAAGATGCTTGGTTTTTGTGCAAACTAAAAATGTAGAGATCTTCAGAGCTCTGTAATGAACTCAAACAAAATAATTTCTTAGAGCAACACTGGTTTTAAATATTATTTGATAAGTGGGACGTTTTCCTAGTGTTTGTAATGCATATTGGCATCGGTAATGCTTTCCACCTAGAAACCTTTTCACCCTTCGTATTTCATATCCAAATCCGTTTCTGTAGTACGATTATATTGTAAATTGCTCAAGCATAACCTATATACAACATGATGGAGTCAGAGAAAGGCTAGTTCTGCCCTGTACCATAAAATATTCTCAAATCACAAAACAGATTTTTTTTTTTTGTCACCACACTTCTTCCTGGACTTTTGATAGTGATGTTTCTATCCAAAAGTCTTGACACATTAACCTTACTCTTCATCTGTTCTTTCAGTCATGAGGTTAGCTGGGTTTAAGCACCAGACATGGGAACTGCTGCAGCCCAAAAGCAATGATTACCAGCCATTTCATTGGTGAGGAGGCTACAACTTTGAGGCACGACAGGATGCTCAGGCTATCTCTTTAAATACACAAGCACAGTAAGTTTTAAAATATATTTTCTCTCTGACTGCCACAGAGAATTAGAGAAATGAAATAGGCATTTCATAGTAATGCAAGGGCGTGTTTTGAAGTGACAGTTCCATATGTTACAACAATGAGAACAACGAAAGAGTCGGGGGGGGAAGGAAATCACAGATGCCTGAAAATGATGGGGTAGCTGGCGAGTTTCCGCAAACACGTGAAAACTTTCCAAAGGCAAATTCCTTGCTTTCTTTAAAATGCCCGTGAGTGTCTTCTGTTCTCTAGCATACGGTAGTGCCTTTGAAAAACTTCAGCCTTCCAGAATGCCAGTGATGTAAATAGAATTCTGCATTCCTGCAGTGGAATATTTTTGCTCTTATTTAGGGTTATTTATTTTCTTTGCCAGATCCTCTTCTTGCAGTTCTTCACTGTGGTCACTTGCCTATTATAACCAGGGAGGTGCATCTTAGAAAAAACAAAGAACAGTAGTTACAATAGATTAGGAATGAGTTTGAAGTACGTAAAATTTAACTGATAAATTTGGAAAGGAAAGGCAGGTTCTTCCAGGATTAGAAACCTATCTTAAGGCATGTGCTTTCTTGGTTTGGTTTGGGTTTTTTGGCAGTTTGGTGTTCTTTTTTTGTGGGGTTTTTTTGTGTGTGTGTCTCTTAGTGTGCTATTACAATGGTCAGAATTAGGTTTATTACCTCAGAATGAAAAGTACCTATGTCTTCCACTAGTAGAATTTTTGTTTGTGGCCATAAGGAGACAAGAAAGAAACAGTGTCTGTTAATCTATGTGAGCATCTGCTCAAAAGTCTCTTTAGATGAAAACTGCACAATATATGCTACTTTTTTTTTTCCAAAGCAAATACAAGGGGATGACAGTTGCATAGATTTTCAATGCCTAAGATTCATTCCATTATAGGATGCAAACTTGGTATCACAAGATGCCAGTGGAAAATTCCCACAGATTTAGTAAACTGCAGCTTCATTATCCATATTTTCAAATTTATTTTAAAATAGCTTTCCAGAAAAGCCAGTATCACCTGGAATACAGTTTATGTGAAAACTTGCAATGAAATGTCTTACTTCTGACATCTCTGGATTGTTAGTAGACTGAAGGTGGCACAAATCTTGACACACTAGATTCCAAACAAATTCAGGACAAAGTTTGATTTAATTGAAATTTTCCAGAAGTTAGGAGCTTGCAATTAAATTTATAGCACCTTCTAGTTTAGATAATCACACAACTGTATAAAAATCCCCACAATTTATGTTCTGCCGCACTCACTGGGCATTTCTTCAACTTTTAAGCAACTTTTTGCTCAAAACAACTGAATGTATACAGTGCAAATAAATAGATAAAGGCATGCACAAGTGCTTGTGTAAAGTGGACAATGTGCAACTGCCAAATGCATCTGGTATAGATGAAAGCAACATCAGCAAGTCTTCTCTCTCACCTGTTCCAGAACAGTTTGCTGTATACAGATAAGCCTTTCCCTTCTCTTCCTTTGTTGCCAAGTTAAAAGACAATACATTCAGTTCATTCCTGCAAGTGTCTGATTTTAGACTTTAGTAAATGTGGCCTCCTCTTACATTAGCAGTTCTAGGTTATGGTCCCGTTGGGGTTTTATTTTCATTCACTAGTCTATTACAATGGCAATATTCTTACTTTTTTTCCTTTAAATAAACTGTTTCTAGCCCATGCCAGGTAAACTAGATCTGTTCATAAGTATGGAACATTTTAAAACAGATGAATGAAATCTAAACAGTTAACAGTTTTAACAGTGATTTGTAATTGGATGTTTTACAGGAACGTACTGTTAGTAGCCATATTGTGTAGTATGTGCCTTTCTTTGTGTATTTATCATGAAATACAAATCCATGCAAATTCAGTGATACTAAGCAGCAATGCAGTGCAGCAAGAACAGTGGTAGTTTGTAATCACTTTTTCATACACAATGTGACTGGACCATAATGTAGATTTGAAGTTCTAAGTTAAACTGCAGGGAGAAATGAGTTATTACAGGATCTGGAATCTGGTGAAGACCGGAGCTAAAGAAATTTTATTTTGGAACAAGCAGTAAAAAATCCTGACTAGCTGGGACATTGATTTTATTTTGTCTAAAAGATGGCATTCCCAGGATATAAATTCCTAGCACTATTCCAAAGTGCTTGGTTGAATACTGACACATAGGGAAATTTTCCAACAAATCAATGCCAAGAACATCTATCTCATCAGACATAAGCATGCCTTGGTTTATATCAATTTTCTGTGACATGGTTTGGGCCCAGTTTTTCTGCTGATTTGTTCTACTTTGTATATTGACTCATTTTGTCTGTAGTACATTCTTGACACGGGGGATTATAACCTACACCATTGTGTAACAGGATTATTCTACCCCATCAGATAATGATGATCACAGAGTGACCTACCGCAAGGGTTGTGATAGGAGTTCTTCCCCTCCTTCTAGAAAATGTGACAAGGAATGAATTGTTGGCACGTTTCAAAAGACTCAACTCTTTCCTCTGAAAAAAAAAAGGGTAATCAGTAAAATCCAAAACAATATTCTATTTTCTGCAGACCAATGGGTTTGTCCTGTGTGTTGAACTATGCCCCCAATCACTCCTAAAGCATTGTTGTTGCCTGATTCAATTGTCCAGTGACCTATGCTTGGCTTCTGTTTGTGCTGTCTGGTCTTAATGTTTGGTTTCCATCTATCATGATACTACCTTTATCCTGAATGATAAACTCTACATTCAGCTAATAGAAAGAGCTATAAAAATTAACTTGGTTAACTTTTATTGGCTTGTTTTGGTCAACTACAAACAGGGTGCGACAAAACACACCCCTGACCTGAGCACCTTCTTCATCAACTTGTGGCATGTGACATGCCTGCTGTATGCCAGCTAGTTATAGCTTACCTCTAAATGCTATTTTCAAAAACCCACGCGTTAGGCAGTGTTTCACTTGTAGCAAAACCTGAATTGAAAGTGGATGAGCTTTAAATTCCATAGCCTACCAAATAGACCAGGTAGTGTAGCTGTGGAGCTTGACACATCTTCCTATACAGCAGGGAAGGGTACTTTTACAAACCTCAGCAAAAAACCTGTTTCTCTTTGGACTTACTGTCCATTCTCATCTGGAACACTGCATTCACAGAGAAGGACTTGTCTGACCATTCTCAGGTGTCCACATTTAACTTGGTTGCTGCTGGCAGTCTGTGTGCTTTGAGGAAAGTGCAGTGCAGGCACCTCAGTCTGAAACAGCTGTTGAAATAGATCAGATAAATAATTGTCTATAACTCTTTACAGACTATACAGAGAAAGTAGGTAGTCTGCTGGGACTCCCATCTCCAGTGTGGTCACCTGAAGTTCAGTGAGCTGGATCCCATTGATTAAACCTTTGTTGGGCCTATTAACACAGCCCTCAAGGTATACGGCTGCAGTGAAAATGCTTTTAGAGTCTGCTGCATTTTTTCCCTTAATTAAGCAAAGCTGCCTCTCTTTCAGAACATATACCATCATTTTTGTTTTATTCTTTTCCAGACATGGTCACCACATTTTTTAATACATAAATTAGAAGTGCTTTCAGGTTCCTTTAAATTTGCAGAGCAAGACTGGTATGCAAAGAACAGCCTGTGCTCTGTGGATCATTCAACTACCTACACATACCTTAACTTAATGCCTGGCCAGTAAACATATGCTCAGGGTCTGGCCTGTAATAGCCACTGTTTCTCATGCTTCAGAACAGATCTCCCTTCAATTTATATTTTAAATCTTGCTACAGATACTCTCTCTTGATAACTGAATTAAGGAAATGACTAGAGACAGAAATCCAAGTTTCCCAAAATGCATACAAACTCCAAATCCCTTCCTACTCTCTTTTTGAGGCAAGAATCCCACTGCTGGGAAAAAAAAGTATGTTGCCTAAATAATGTATTTCAGGATTTAGTCCTGAATTGTTCTAATATTTGCAAGTATTAATTTAGAGATGGATACAACTGGATCAAAGACTGAGATACAAAAATACAGTTGAGGTTTGTTAGGTGGTAGAAAATGCCAGGTGTCATTAAACATACTTCTAAAAAAGTAGCTAAAAGCAGCTAAAATGATGAATTTAAGCAATCTCTGTGTAAAACATGGTTAATACATAAGTGCAAATAGATTCATACCATGTACAGAGAAAAAGCTAATATGCTGGATTTAAGTGAGAGGTTTTTGCAGCTTTCAGAAATTCTAGGAGATCCATTTAAAAATTATTTCAAAATAGATTTGAAAAATGCTATAATTGTTATTCTCATCCGGGAAAATGGATATTAGATAAGTAACCTGGAAATTACTTTTATCTACCGTAGTTTTCACAGACTTTTTTCTTTTCATTTTTCAGTGGCAAACTGATGTGTAACTCTGCAATCATACATTGTTCAGCAGACTTGTAGAGTTAGCATGTTACACAACACAGGCTGTTTTAACTTCTCTCAGAAATTAAAAGTAGTCTTTTTATTTCCTCTGTTACAAAGGCAAATATATGTAATTCTTAGGAATTTATAAAATGAAGGCTTCAATTGCAAAATGAACATGCACAGACACAAAAATTAATTTGCAGATTTCCATGACTTTGCCTCAGTGTCCTGGCATTAACACATAGAGGAACTCACTTTTCCCACTAAACAACCCTATTCTCCCATTCCCTCCTTCCCCCCCCAGCACTGCCACATGTATCTGTAGTTTGATGGCATCATTCCAGAGAGCGATGAACAGGTCAGATCAGCAACCAACTTTTTATCCTTTGACATACAGACTGACTGATGGAAACTTCTAACAACCTTAAGACTTTAAGCCTCAGTACAAGAGTTTACATCAGACCCTTCACAGAAAGGGAAAGCCGTTTAATCCCAGAAACTGTTAGAACTTCCCACAAGACAAAATAAACTACCATGGTATAGTGTTTGTGTATTCTATTTATTATTTTTAAACAATTCACTATGAAAGATAATAAACTTGGGTCTCTGTGTGTTTTTTTCTATTTAATCTGGCATTGGTACTTGAGTGATCTGCTTCAGATGGCAAGACTTTTATTCTCTGCCTCTGATAGATTTTGTTCTGAATGCTTTCACTTGTCAGGTAGTGCTGGGAATCTTGCTCCCTCTTTTCACTGCAGAAGGGAGATTTTTAAAACTTGAGTAATTCTTTGTTGCAAGTTCAAATTCCAGCTGTCACTTAATTCTAAAATAATTTCAGAGCGTATTTCCTGTATTATTACCTTACTACAGATTCCAGTATGAGATTGCAAACTGTGGTGTATTCAATGAAATAATTTCACAGTATAGCCTGTGAAATCTAAGAAGCCTAAACACAAACATACTTGGGCAGTGTCTATTACCCATCTCTAGTAACTGATGCAAGCATTATCTTGCATTCTGATTGCCACTCAGCAGCTACAGCCACACTGCTGCCAGCCTAAGCATGGTCCCTGCCTACAAGGGACAGGGTTTTCTTCCAGATGCAAGAAAGGTTTTCAGTACTGTTTCCATAGTGTGCAGGACTTAGCTGAAAGCATACGGTTTCCTGAAAGGTACAGCCACTAACATAGCAGTGTAACTTTTGCTAAAAATGTCATCAGAAGATGATTACATACTGTTGGGGAGTTCATCAATAAATTCAAATTGTTCAGACCTTTTCAAAGCCAACAAATACGTCTGAACTACAGAACTTTTCAATTTCCTTATTAAACCTGTAATTTTGTATGATTAGTCATAGCCCACATATTCAAAAATTGCAAAGCACCAAACCCTCTGCACATTATTTGCATGAGTTTGCTGTTTGATGTGTGCTCATATGTCATCATTGGAAATCGAAGCAGGCATATATCATCATTTGAAGACCAATTTAACAGAACTGTCCTACTCCTGACATCTTAATTCTCACTCTAAAGAAATAAAAATATGCCTTAGATAAAGAATTTGCTGTCCATTTTTAAAGCTTTTTGTTTGTTCATTTTCACTCAGCCTAGGCCTCATTTACCACAGGATTTGTGCGGGATCCTTCTGGAGTGCCTCAGAGTTGTTAAGTGACAATCTAAAAGCCGATTTAGGATTAGCTAGCTTAACCAGGTGAACTGAGGGTTTCACTTTGATTGGGTAGAAAAGCCGTAGCTGTGCTTGGAAGTCCATATTGTGATACTGAAGGGCTTTATCAACATCCTGAGAGGAGTGCATTCAGAATAGGTGATGATGCGAATCTCACTAATCAGTGAAGGATTATCTGAGGCTCAGAGCTATACTGCTTCTAATTCCTTCTTCATGACGCTGTTCATGCACTGCAAAATGATCTAGTGCAACACCAGAAGTATAAATATTAGATGAGACTCTTCAGTATCTTAATTAGTGCTTTCTAAGGGAGCAGTTCTTGAATAGTCGGGGGTAATCAGATGTTTTCTAAAAAAGCACAAAGTCAGAATTGTAGCAGAAATCTGTCATGATTTCTAATGTACCATGATTGACACTGCGTCATACACAACATATATTACTAATTTTAAAAACAGTGTCAGCATCAACGCTGATGCCAAACTATTGGCAGGATTTAGTATTTCTAGTCACACCATTACTGTGTTGAAGAGAGTGATTCCGCATAATTCTTTCCTCTTACTGAGATATGTGAAATTCTCCATTGACAGATTTCTCCTGTATGGATTAGGAGTGTGCCAATACCCAGCACAATCATTTAAAATAGATTTCTTTATACCCTATATGTGTTCCTTCCACAGAAAAAAACAAAAGAAAAGAAAAAAAGCGGGGGGGGGAGAAAATTAATGAAACACTGAATAAAACGGGGTGGGTTGTTTGGATTGGTTTTTTTTCTTCCCCTAATAAATTTAACAGAGTATAACAGCCTAGGAAACATGAGATTGATAACAAAATTGAGCAGCCTGGTCTAGTGGGAGGTGTCACTGCCCATGGCAGTGGGGATTGGAATGATATAATCTCCAACCTTTTGATGATTCTATGAATCTATGAAAATTAGTATTTCCTACCACAACTCTGTTGCACTTCCAGTAAAGGAGAGGTCTTCTAAATTGGAAAGAAAACTTATATATATATCTCTCTTAATGGTGAAACAAGTGTTGCCCTAGTCTGCTTCACTACACACATTGTCAAAATGACAGAACAAGATACCTTTAATTCTTAACATCCAATTAGGCCCAATATCTACAAGACCACCAACAGAGTGAGGAATTGCTTCCCAGCATTTCTTGTAGTGTTTTATATTCTTCAGTCTCTGTTGCTTCTTACTGTCCTCATTTTAGTCTTCTGGTCTCCAAGAAAGGTATTTAAGTCATTCACAGCTCTTACAACACATTTTTATTAGACTCTTTTTCCTCACCATAATTTTCAATAAGATACAGAGGAAAGGTGGGCTATGAATAAGACCCTGGATCAGAGGAATCCAGAAACAGGTTCCGATTTCGAGGTATAGGATCATTCACAGAATAACTCCATATAGTAAAAATCTTCATATGAGTAGTTCAGGATTTTCATATTACAAATGTTTAGTTGAATTCACTCTTTATGTAAATGAAGCTTAACAAAAAGTCAGTTTCATGATGTTACTAGACAAGTGTCATTACTTATTATCAGAAACATCTATTTAAAGTTCATAGAAAGTCAAATTTTAACCTGTTTCTTTTTGAAATAGGGGGGATGTTAATTTAAATCTTACTACTGTTCTTAAAATTGTGTTCATACAGGTATATTTCTGCTCATCATGGAAAGTACATACTTTCAATTTGGCTGGCAATATTTCCATGAAAAGAAACAAGCATCTTAGAAACGAGGCATTATAAACACAAGTAACATATTTCATTTTAATACTGTTTTCAAAACCAGCAATATTTTATCTTCTGCTTTCAATGATACCAAGCAAACACACATCCAGGTAGACTTCAGATACTGTGTCAGAGGACTTCCATTTCTATCACTCCTTAATGATGAATGAGGTGGTTCTTCTAAACAAATAAGCACTTCAGAGACTTACCCTTGACAGGGCTGTTAATCCTGGGAGTCTGTCTTATCACTGTAGAATTCAAGGGCTGAAGTTGTACAGTATCCCTGTACTGCCTGTCTCCTACGCTGCTGCTCTGGCTGAGAGCTGGGGCAGAACTATTTCACATCTTGCATGTAAAGCCGTGCTCAGGCCTTCTGTTCTGGTGTACTTGCAGATAGAGAGGCTTATCATCTTAGTAGTCACTGGCCTTCTTTAATATCTGGCTGAATTTCTCATTCAGGTGGATGTGTTATCAGCCTGCTTTCACTGGTGTATAGTTTCCTTTGTAGTCTTTCTTCACCGAATGCAATGGATCTCGGACTATAATACAAAGCTTACCTTGAGTGCTACAGAAACGTAAGGCAAGTCAGATCACCCTCTTTTGTCACAAATGAATTAAAGATACAGCTCTTTAGCACAACAGAACATCACAAAATGGAGATTTTGAAGAAATGCAGAAAAGCTCGTCTTACGATTTTGCATACCTGACAGCAGCTATTCTGCTTAATGTCACCATTAAAACTGTAAAGCCTCTCAAAAGCAACAAGTACTTGTGTAATTCTAGTGATTAGGCAGAGAATTTGGACCAGTTTTCACAGAAGTGAAGCATTCTTCCAAATGTCTTTCATCGTTTCTTTCCACCACCTTTCAAATCCCTTCCACACCACCTGCCATAGAAATCTGGAACACTACCAGGATCATATAAGAATTACAAGTGAATATTTTTTTATCTCCATGAATTTCCTTATCCCTTAAAAGGCTTAGAACAGGCATGCAACTTCAGCTGCTGTTTGAAAATCAAAGCATAATGTGTTTCCAGTTTATAAATTATAAGATATTCAAAAGCACAGACTAACATTAAGGAATTGGTTACACTGCTTGATATCTAGAGCTGTTTGTTCCTTTTATCTCTCTTACTTTACCCTCCTACTGCCCTCTTTCCTTTCCTTCTTAAGGATAGAACACAAAGAAAATGTAAATTTTGATGCCTTGGGCCTTGGAAAGATAGGAAGGAAAAAGATAATGCCAAAAAATAAATGAGGGAGATAGGGTGAATAGAGGGTCTCTTTTGATCTGACACCAGTAGTTCTATTCACTAGTTTCATTCCTTGTCTATCAGAAAGATCCCTAATGCAAAGCATTAGCTTTGTACAGGCTTTTCTGAACAGTGGAAACAAAACCAGGCATGTATACTGTGCTAACTTTTATTCTAGTCTCTCAAAGATCAGCATCAATATTAATTGTCATCAAAGCCACGTGAGAGAGATATTTTAACACCACTTTACAGAGAGGATACTGTGAGGTGCAAATAGTTAACAAGCATAAGGAAGCAGAAGAGCATTCCAGGAATACTGAACAGAAAACGAATGTTTGGGTCTGATCTTCAGAAGCTGTTTTCTTAAGGGGCAGGAAAAGCCCTGCACTCGTAGCTGGCAGAAAATATGCATACCATCCCCCTCAGCTGCCTGCACTGAAAAAGACAAATTCCGTTAGATGTAAAAGGTGAAATCCTCGCTGGAGTGATGAGTAACTCCCTGACTTAAGCAGAGCTGAACTTTTCTTTACATGCTTATTTCTGCTTAGTACGTAGTTTGTCAAAGTGAAAAAGAGACTTAGGTTGTAGTTTATTTTCATGGATTTGATAGTGGCAATCCACTGTGAAAAGTTCTCTGTTGTCCTTTACTCCAGCTTCATAATCCCACATTACAGTTTGTGCCCTCCTCAGCTGTCCTGAACTGTCTGGAAAGCCAGGATTACAAATTAAGCCACTGAAATTATTTTTATTATATTTTAAATCCTCAGGACTTTTTTAGGTGACATTAGGGGAGAGAAAATTTAGTTGGGAGTGTTTTGTATTTTCTAAACCTAGATAATTTTACTCTTCTGGATTATAACAAATTCATCAGACAGTTGCAGCAAATGTTAGAGGCAGGGGTGAACTGGACTGCATTGGT
Source organism: Oriolus oriolus (assembly GCA_013400235.1). Classification (NCBI taxonomy): domain Eukaryota; kingdom Metazoa; phylum Chordata; class Aves; order Passeriformes; family Corvidae; genus Oriolus; species Oriolus oriolus. The sequence continues at coordinate 386,879 of VXBT01003146.1, forward strand.
ATTCCTGCCAGGGGAAGTATGTTTTCAAAGGCCCTGCAAATCAGAAGCATTTGGCTATTTCCATCCTGCCAGTTTACAGTAAGCCTGTATATTTTTATAGGTCCTAGCACACTGAAAGCTTGGTGCTGATTCAGATGTTAAAACTTCCCTAATAAGCCTTTAGTAATACAACTGTTTTTAAATTGAGTGTTCATACACTTTTTTTTTAGTGGACTAATGGCATAAAGCTGTGATTTTTTAGGACTTGCTCTATCTGCTGTCAATGACGAAAAACATGTCAGCAACTGTTCTTTTCTTAAGAGACCCTTTCTCCATAAACCCTTGTGCAACGGGGACATGCTGCTTCTTTCTGATCTTGAAGAAAGGTGACCTACAGTTTTGAGCATACTATCCAAAACCTTGTTTTCTGTGTCGTATCTCAGCTGCCTTTATAGCCCTTTATCTTTTAGCTAAGCAAATGCTTGAATATTTGCCGTATCGCTGACATGATGTCTCTAAAAGCTATAAATCAGAACGGCAAATTAGACTCAAAGTAGTTTTTGCTGATGAGAATTCTATTTGCTCTCAATAGATATGTACCAATAGAGAGGCAAATACACCCCTCTTGATTGCTCTTATTTTCTCTCCATGTATCTATTGATTAGGACATTTATCTAAAGAATAAACAACAGCGTCTTGGACAGTGTTATCAAATGTGAGGTAATCATGGTGTACAGAGATTTAGTCCTGTTCTCCTAACTTTGTTATCTAGCAAACACATCATTCTCTGTTTAATTCTAGTCTTACCTCTGCAATAATTAACATTCTTTATTTTATAATGGGTTAGATGTAACTTTTTTTGATCTATTTATCTGTTATGTGTAATTGACTAGAGTAAATGATGATACTTAACTGTCATTTAGTGATTTGGAACATGTGGGAAAGCATTATATTGACCATATTTTATTATAGGATGAGTATATAAAATTGATTTTTTGTGGTATGAGGTTCACGCTCTCCATTTAGAACTTTTTATTATAAATGCCTGTTAGTGCTGGTTTACTTTTTTTTCATCAACCAGGCAGAAAATACATTCTTTTTTCTCCTTATTTTACAACACCAAAGGCTTGACCTGTAGCAAAAGGAGGCAGAACACTAAAGCATAGCATGTCCAGTCTTTGAAAGCCTCAGGGTCTGCTAGAGCTCCTATTGAAGTCACTGGGAGTTTTGCCATAGATTTCAATAGGACTGGGAGGAGAGCCTATGTTTATTGTTAACTGAGATATACTGGAGTTCTGTTCACAGTGAAATAGAATGATGGGTCTGAATTGTTTCAGAGGTTTATTATGTGCAGGCTGCAATTCCAGAGAACCTCTGTTTACAGGAGGAAAAAAATTCTGCATTCCTCGTACAGTCAGAATTTCCACTGAAGTCAATGAAATCTTTGCCTGAATAAGGATAAATACTCCCAACCAAAGCAGATGATTTAGTGAAAAACAAGCATGTTACTGAAGTGCCTGTCGGCTGTGTTCCTGTATTTTCTGTCATTTAGATTTGAAAAGTTATCCAATACTAACAGGTTTCTGTTACTTCCATCCAGTTACTCTTGGTCGCTTTACAGCGGCTACACACTACCACCTTTCTTACAAGGAGTGTTTGTGTGAAAAGAAGGAGCTGAAGCCCTTTAACTGTTTTCTCATACAAATCCTGGTTGATTCGAAACATGCTGACATACCCTCACTTCATTTCTTGTTGGTTTCTGTTGATAACCTGATGGTTGTACGAAATCCACAATGTACTTGTAAATTTGTGCATGCCAGGGATCCAAGCTTCTGAACAGTGAGGCTGTCAGGGAGCTTTTTTCCTTTAGACACCTAGGCTACATCAGCTATAGCCCAGTCTCAAGCACTTTTCATGTATAAGCATGCTGAACCCTGATGTTTAAACAGTTTTTATCACTGCAAATTAACTTCTCGGTGCTCTTCCAGGATTATTACTCTGTGACACGTGTGCCAAATACTGCAAAACTGGGCTGCCACAGATTGCCAATCAAAATTGGAGGTTTTATGAGTAATTTAGTACTAAAACAGAAAATAAAAATAGGTGCCTTAAATGAAGCAGAGTAGAATTAGAGATTAATCTGTCTTTCCTACTAAATCTAAATCTTCAGAGACAGTATAATACCTCAATTTGCCCCGTATATGTATGCAATAGTGTTTTGAGAACCTTCTTGGTCAGGGGCTTAGCAGCACTGATCCCTCTATGCCTTCAGCGTGCCTCGGGACCAGTCAAATTCTGCAGCAAGAGTAGTACAGTAGGGACCTCCACAGGAGGTGAGGAGTGGGGTGGAATTACTGCCATGTGTTTCGGAGTGTTTCTCAAGCTTACTGCTCTGATGTGAAAGAGAAATGATCTTCCTTAGATGCATGTTAGCCCTGGGTTTGAAGGCGAAAGTGATTAGAATTTGCAGAGAAGAGATGTTTAAAAAAAAATAACAAAATCAAAATTGTAATTTAAAATTGGAGATGATATACTGCATGCTGAGAATAAGAGATGCTAAGAAAACAAAAGACTTAATTTGACATACATTAATTTCTTCACAGTCTGTATTATTCTCTGTCAAATATACTGGGAACACAAATCTGCATCTGCATTGATTGGATGAATTTCAAAGACCTTTTACCTGCTCTCTGTTTGTGTTGCCTCATATCTTTATGACATGGAATGAACTGCTTGGCGCCACGTTGCTGTTACCCATTAACCATTCCTGTTTTCCTAATCATCTTAGACTCCATCTTTCTCTGTCCTATCTGTTATTGTCTTCTGCAAAGAGATGTGATGTTCCTGTAGCCTGTTCTGGTTTGCATGACATGATTTGTGTCTCTGCCTACAAGGGTTTCTCTACTGAACCCTGTACATTATCTTCCCCCAGCCCCCCTCCTCTGTAACCAGGAGAAGAGGGTCATACATCTGTAAAATGACAGCACTTATGAAAAATGGGAGTTTGGTACACATGGCTCTCATCAGACACAGACTCATCTTCCATGCCACAGACACTACTTGTTTCCTTGCAATGCAGACTGTAGCTGGAAACACAGGAAACACCTAATAAATTGCCTGACCTATCAAATTAACAAGTCATCAAGAAACTATTTTGGTAATCAATGAGCAAAGCAGAATTGTTTGCTTTCAGGCCGAGCAAGAAGAATGCATGGAGATGGAGCAATTTATTTTCTTCATCTCTGTTCTGTAAACAGCATTTAACTGGATTGTAAGTTTGTTGCAATACATGGAAAAATGTGAGGAATCTATTTTTAGAATTAGGAGAGCTCAGACCTAGAGGCATGCATTGGCCTAAGTTTATGGCTGAGTACAGAACTCAAAGAAACTCGGATATGCTCAGATACATGACAATATAATTATGTCATCACTGTTTCTGGTGAAGGTGGTTTTAGTTCTGATTATAATAAACACATAACAGAAATTAAATTTTGTGGATTTAAGCATGGTATGAGTTGAAGTAAGTAGTCCCTATGCTTCCAGCTTTGTAGAAAAACAACAAAGTATAAAATTTTCTGCCTTTATCTAAAGCACGTAATAAAATTAAAATGAGGAATAGACAATGAATGAAGAAGCAGACATTTTCTTCTTCTACCCGATGTGCCCTGAGAAATATAAATAGGTTGTCTCTTACATCTGGTTGGAAAAGGTAGATGTTGGAACTGCTGAAAATTAAGTCATGCTGCTGGTTGTGCAGGCAGCTGCCAAGGATAACTGAAGCATTTACTGCTCAGTCAGGATAGTGCAGCAGAGACTGTTCCTGTGAAATAAGAACAGCAACATAAACAGCAGAGACAGACTGGAAACTTGTGATTTTTACTTGTAACTGCCAAGGATGTTGTGCCCAGTGAAGCTTGTATAGGAGAGAGCAAGATGTTAAAGCAGGTGTCATTTATGCTGTGAGCTTAATAGCAGATATCTGCTTGAGTACTCTGCCAAACTGTGGTCTCAAAAGCAATTGAATCATTTGGAAATTTGTAGAACACCAGTAATGTTGCTACCACTGTGACATCCTCTTGCCTTTCTTCATCATTTTTGTGGTACTTAACTTCCTGCTTTAATGACAGACCTTTACCAAATCTCCCTCACATTTGTAGAGGCTCCTGGAAGATTATGCATAATTTCAGCTGATCATTTACTCCATTACTTTTTTATTAAATTGAAAATCACAAAATCAAAATCCTGATAGGATAGAATAGAGCTCTCTATATTATCAGGGTATTATCTGTGGTACTCATTTTCCATTACTTTCTGACAATGAGTGGACAGAACAATTGCTATAGAGGAGTAAATGGGAGAATGCAGGAATCCTTCTGACAAAAATTATAAATACATTTTGTTGTGGAAATTTGTGACATGCCTCTTGCAAATTCTTCTTATTTATTTAAAAAAAAGTTTGCTTTGAAGTTATGCATACTTTTTTCTGTCTAAACTCAGTTCCTTGTCTGTAGTTCCAATTCAGTAAGAAGTTTAAGCATATGGACTCTGGTAACGAGTTTCATGTTTTAAATCTGTTTCAAATAATTGTGGGGAAATTTTGTTGTTGTATTGTGGTGAAGGAATGAGGGGTGGAGCGTGTGCAAATTTCCCACCTCGGTCAGTGTTATTTTGACTTATGTGCAGAATTCTTTTTGTTGATGTAAGTGAAGTTTGTGAAGACTGTGTGATAAATGAATATTTTAATGATCATTCTTATGCATATATGTAAGTGCTTTCTTAATGCCAAAACCATATGACAGGGTTCCTTGTCCCCCTCCCCCACCCAAGTTTTTATGTAAACTGTGGTCAAACAGAAGTTATACCTCATGTGGTTATCATAATAATTAAAATTGGCCACAATTAGGACTGTGAAACTTGGCACTAAGTTTCTGATGGGATAAGAGTATGGGTTACACTGATGGCTGTTTACAACTGCCTAAACCCAGAAGTACACCAGAGTCAGTAACTCATGGCCTCATTCCTTGTGTGCTGAGCAACGTCTCCAACATATGTATAGAAAACTTTAAAATTGTGCTGTTGCAGAATATGTAAAGAGACAAATGAAAATTTCTGGGTATTAATTAATTATTATTAATTTTTAAGAGGCAGAAACAGTGAATGAAATTGAATTGGCTAACTATGGCATTTAATTAACTTTTAAACTAAAAAAGTTTTATGTGTAAGCACTGAGTTATGATAATTAAGGTTTCTTTTCCAAAACATATTGTATACATCAAGATACAATAAAGGACACTGATTACTGGAGTATTTGTTGAAGGCAGCATACCTTCATGTTAGATTTATTACTAAATTTTAAGAATACTTGTATCACAAAATGCTAGAAACTGTTTCCTCCATCGTCAAACCCTGATTCAAAGATACCACAGATCTTGTAGTATCAGAATGCATGCTATTAGGCAATCAAGACTTGATTTTCATCTTTTAATTGTTACTGTTTAATAGAATAAAATCACCTTTTTCATTTTTAAATCTACAGGAAGTTTGAGTTCATTTTCTTCTTAAAAAATGGCAGAAACCTAAATACTTCTTATATTTGCTCCAAATCCTTCCTTAGTTTAGAATTTTTCCTAGCAAGTTCTGTCTGCAACACTAGCAGTAGTTTGTTTATTCATAATTTTAGATTTCAGAAAGACAAATGGCTGTAGATGACCATATTCCAGTTCCTTAAGGAAAAACTTCTGTCATATGTCAAGGCATTCAGTTTGCAACTTTAAAAGTCAAGGTTAACCATGTAAACATATGACAGGAGAGCAATGGCAATGTTATTTTGAGCTTAGCTTTATTTAATAGTAACTGTAATACTTGTTTTGCTTTTTTGCATTATGTTAGCACTTTGCTAAATTTAATGGTCCTTGGTGTGGGACTGTTCAGCTCGTGGGAGTTACGCATTTCTCAAGTCAACTTCTGGTTTAACAGATGTTTGTTTTAAGAGTTTCTTAGCAGTATAAATTATAGTGGACGAAATTGCTCATTTAAGGGCATGACAAAGTAACTCTCAGAGCATGCTCTGGTATGTGGAGCAAGCTGGGTAAGTGCAAAAAGCAGCACATGGGTCTCCATGAAAAAAGTCCTCTTTGCTATGTTTTAGAAGAGGACTGTCATACAAAAGTTATGCCTCCTGCTAAAGTAGTTGAACCAGCTGCATCCCATGTGCTGAAAACACTCTTGTCTCTTATTTCTCTTGTTCAATTACTGTGTCTATAAATTGCAGTGGGCCACCTGTGCAATGCACTCATCCAGAATAGCCCCAGAGGAAGCATTAACATATCAAGGCTCATAAAGCACAAATCCTTAAATGTAAAAACTGACACTTTCATCCTACTCCAGCCTACATCTATATAGATGTTAAAACAGAAAGGAATAAAGAATATTTTGCTATGCAATTTGAAGGCCCTGCTCTCTTCTTGCAGAGGTCAGCAGCAAAACTCCTCTTGATTTTTGCTTGGGAACAGGATCAAGGTATAAAAAGCAGGAATTCTAGTTGCATATTTTAGAAACTTATTCTGACTTTCGCCATCTATCAAGTTTGATGCACCTACTAAAAAAAATGAAAGGAAGGCTTCTGTTCTTGACATTAACCATATTTTTATTATTCCGAGTCTAAAAGAATTATATCAGATCTCTCTGGAAATTGAACTGTGGGTTTGGACTGACCAGAGGAAGATCCGCAAAATAGCAAAACTGCTCCTTCCAGCTCCAATACTCCCTCTTTAGAAAGGGTTTACAAATGATTATTCTTTTCTTGACATGTCAAGGATAAACCAACAAATGCTGAGGCTGCTTTTTTAACCTCTGGGCATAGCCATTGGCCAGAATGGATGTAAAGATGGCAGTTTTCCAGTTACTGCAATCTGCACCACAGGTAACTTCCAACAGGGTCAGAGGAAGGTGAGAACAGACATTTTCAACCAGCTTGAGCAGTTCTTGGGAAACATCCTTAAGAAGCTCTCTGGAGAAGCAACCATCTCTATGCACCTATCTCCAGTGCATACAAAGTATCACTGGCCAGTAGATAAGAGTAACAGTTGTAGTGTAGACAGCATTTCTCTGTTCTTGGCATAGATTGGTAAGGTACCTTCTGCTTCACTCCATTCCATCTCTAAATTTATGTATGCTTTCAGTTAAGATTTTCTCCAGGCCAGTGTATGTATATTCTTAAGGACCTCTTTTGAGAAGCATGCTACCACATGCAACAGGGTTGTGCTTTGAAGGAATTGGGTTTGGGTACAGGAACTGGTGAACAAGACTGTCTGTAGAGACGGAAGCAAATCAAGGCAAGTGTCTCATAAGGTCAGCAAACAACTGGGTGATGCCCATTTCCCAAAACAAAAGAAGACGCTAGGCAGATTCCCCATGCTAAAAGCAAATAGGGCTGTTTCGGAGCTGGGTGCATACCTAAGAATACAGACCCACCTAATCTCAGTTTAGGATTCTGTCTAAACAGCATATTCACATTTCCGTGTCTTGGTCATTTGATGTGTTTTGAAGTGGCTGCCTGTTTGACTCAGTCCTTCATATACAACTCTGTCCTTCATTACCTTGGTGTTTAACTGTTTGGTTCTCTTTCTTTTTTTACTAATTCCCTAGCTCCAAATCTTAAGACAGTTTCTAACACATCCCCACATTGCAAACATTTTCCTCTCTGCAGCACAATTAGACCCCTGACCTTCTATTCCCCAAAGCTAATGAAATGCCAAATTGCCACCAGCACTTCATTATGTTTATGTATTGGTCCCATGAGACTTGAATTTTCTCTGGCTGTCCACATCCCTCTTTTTATTTCCTGTTTACTGGCATCATACAACTTTCTGTTATGTCCAGCGCTCTTGAGATAGGATATATATTTTTTAATCAGGTAAGGTTATTTGCAGTTAGTTATTTTCTCTTTTTTCCAAAATTGTGTCTTCAATATGAACCAATGTGAATTAGTGACTGTTTCAAAATCTAAAGAAAGGAGAAAGAAAATAAGAATTCAATAGTCTTAAGCATAGAGACTTGTACTTCATAGTACAAGAAGATTTTTGGGTTTGGATCAAGATGCAGAATAGGTGTGTTCACTGTTACTCACATGAGTAGCCTCTTCAGGACATTACTGAACCCTTAAATTTCAAGTGCACCCTTGCAAAAGCTTTCACATTAAACCTTCCTAGCTGCAGATAGAAAACTACCCACGATTGAATACATTTTCCCTGAGGAAGACATGCCAGTGAAATTCATTCAGTAAAGGATTCGAAGTATGTTTTATCAACTTTAATATATAATACTGTTTAATCAATCCTACATGAGCATTTATTGTGGCCGTGAAGCACATGACATTATGTGTGTGTGGTGATCGCAATCTTTATCCTTAAATCTGCCCTGAGGCAAAAAAACAAAACAAACAAACAAACAAAAAAGAAGAGTCTTTTCTTACCCTCCTTATGCTTACTTCATGGCGTAAAAATGGTGGCCTCAGCTATTGATGTTAGCAGGAATTCTGTCATTCTTTTAGTGAATCAGACACTGTTTTCAAATAGCATTACCCTGGCCTTTGACAGGAACTGCTTCTGCAGGTTAGCTTCTAAGATCCTGCTCAGATCTGTTTCCTGTTGTCATTGCAGCCTTTGCTTTTAGTACTCACCCTTCCATATATTCCCAATAGACTCTGGTAGCAGGCTCTGGTAGATTTTTTTCACTGATCAGTTCCTATTTCAATTTTTCACCTAGTTAAGAACAGCATAAACAATTAAGCAAAATTGTCCATCTTTATGCAAAATTGAATGCAGTTCTAATGCCGTATTTTTGGCACAAAACTCTGTAATATCCTGTGACCCCTACTAGAACGCAAGGTCAGGTTAAAATGATTATAATGGTCACTTCTGGGCTTAAAATCTATTAATCTGTTTTCATTTTTTGTAAATGCATGAGGTTGCAGGTTTGTGAGCAGACATGGCAACAGAATAACATCCTGTTAGCTCATGCCTGTAGGCTTCTTGGAAGAGTGGATAGCTCAGCCTTGACCTGACTCAGAGGTAACAAGAGTCAACACACAGGAGTGTTCTTGATGGAGAGCTCTTCAGCAATGGGGTTTTCCCATGGGTACACACTGATTCGTTACTACTTTCTTTTTAAAATTCAGCCTATTTTTCATTGCTTATGAGCCCTACAGGTACAGTTTGAAATTACCAGTCCACAGTGATCAGTGAAAATGTGCACCTCTCTCTCTGGGGCTTGCCTCTGTGTTGAGTCAGTAGTTGTTTATTTTTAAAATAATAAGAATCCAGTTTGAAGTTGTCCAAAATTATGTTTGGAAGTCAACATTTGACTTCCTTTGGCTATAAAAAGTTCAGATTTTGCCTATGAATGTCTTGATTGTGTTTGAAAAACCTGTTGCTTAGCTGAACAGAGCTGCCTTTCTCCTTGAGCACATAACCACACACCATTTGCAAAATACTTGTACTTATCACGATCGTACTTGGAAATGTCTGATTTTTCTAAACTTAGCATCAGTTTCTTAAGGAGATTTAGAAATCAAAATAGGCTGAAAATTATCAACACACTCTATGTATTGCATGAAAATTGCTGTGGAATTACTAACAGAAAGTTTTCCGCCCAGGTCAGTGAGATCCTTCTTAGGCAGCTGCAGAAAGAAAGGAAAGGAAAGGTCTGACACATGGCAGAAAGATGTGTGGTATGAATAGATCAATTTTTAAGGGGAAAGGTGTAAAAAATATTTGTCTCTGGTTTATAAAAAAAAAGTCCTAGAGAGAATGTGAGACATATTCTCATTTCTAGCATTATTTCTTTTCATTAAATCTGCTCTTTTGTTTTTCCTGGGAATAAATAATACCAGAGGATGGGCAGAGGATATCAAAGTGACCTTCTTGATGATTGTATCTAAACTTGATGGTTTCATTCCTTTTAAGCAAGCAGTTTCCCTGTTTCTCTTAATTTCTTCACTTCCCATAGTTTGACAATGGTATAGTGAGAAGCACCAAACTTTTCAAATGTGAATTTGTATTTTTTTATTGGTAACTACTAAAGAAATATTTATGCGAAGGAAAGCAGCTCCTCTTCTCTTTCCCTAGCTTACAGAAATAGAGAAAACAAATAATGTGCTGTCAAAAATGGGGTCAGTTTGGTGGCACCACCTGCCAGACTGTTTTACAGCTTAGTGTCTCAAAGTCAGTCACTTCTTTCCCACCGTTGCTGGTCATGACAGGACTCCATGTTTTAAGTCAGCTGCATGTTTCCCTCATCTCAGGAAAGGGGAGTGCTTTGAGGATTCATACTTCAGCACAGTTATCCACTGACAGAGAGGAATGAAGCCACATGCCAAACCTCAGCCATTTGGGCAGCTGGCAACGAATGGCTCACCACTCTGGAGTGGTACCGTACAGTCCCAATGCAAGCAAAGGCAACCATCTCATATGAAAAGTAATAATAAATTGAGGACAGAGTTTCAGGAAGGAAATGATGACCAGTTACAGAGGGCAAAGCCAAAGAGAAGTAACGCTGAGAGTGTACAGCACAGCAAACTGCCCTCTTTCTGCAGCCTGTGAGCACTTAAGCCACACACATGCTGCTCACACCATTTTCTGTGCACCAGTGGGTGTTTGGAAGGCCAGTGAGGAGACAAACAAAAGAGAAGCAATACAAATACAAGCAGCCTTCTCCTTCCAGTAACAGAACAATACACGGGTACAGAAAACATACACGAATCACCTGTATCTTGTATGTTAAACCACAGAGGGTAATGTAATGACAAACTGAAAATCTAGAGGTGTCCTTCTGAATTTACTTGTAGAAAAAAACTTCACTGAAAATAGTAAAATAAAACTGCAATAAGATAGTGTAAGGTTGGGCCTCAGGTTCACACTGGGAATTTACCTCTGGGTTTATCCTTTTGTGTAAGAAATGCTAGCTGAGGTAATGACAAGACTGCATCACTTGATTATAATATCCTGGAACTGCTGGATCCTCAGCAAGATTGCTGACATTGTGCACTGGGGAATCTGTATGCAAATGTCATTATCATTTTCTCTCAGAATGTTCTTACATTACCCTTTCCAAAAAAATATATCTTTGGTGATTGCAGTCTGGTCCCAGTGAATCATTATGCTACAAAGGTGGCCTCAAGATTTCATTGAAATTATATTCACCAGTCTTTAGATGATTCTCAGGCAGATTCAAATAGAAATAAGACCAGTTGACTTACTCAACCTTTCCAGTGGACTCTGTTCCCGTATTTCAAATGGTGGGCATTTGAAACCCAGATATAGTCCTAAATTCTGTACGTAGGACTTTGGTCTCTCTTCAAAAGACCTAAAGTGAGGAATTTTGAGAGTTAGGGGTTTATTCTGACATAGAAGTAAAATAGAGCAATCTCAACCTAATTCACTCCAAATACAGTCTTTCTACTTCAGTGAAATTACAAACAGGATGTAAAGTCAAGCTGGGATGAAGGCAAAGTATTTTTCAGTCGGCTCAAGCTGAAATTCAGCTGCAAAAGAGTTGTAGCCAAGTCAAATATTTCAGAACAAGTAGGACTGAACTCTCTCTAGTTTGTGCAATACACACTGGCATACAGTAATTATCTACATAGTAATGAAGAGATGCCTTCAATTAATATCATCACTTAAATTCAAGTTCAGATTTATAGCACTTTTAGGCCTTTAGGGTTATCTAGAGCTTGGGCTGTGACTTAGCCCCACTTAATATATTTCAGAGTTTTTTCATTGTTTCCAGTGAAATTTTCTGTATACAATTTTAGTAGGCTTATAAACCAAATCTTACTTCAAACTGAGATATTTTATCTTTGGTGAATAGTACACAGTGCATACTGTGTATTTGTCCAATAATTGCTACTTTTTCATGTATTTCAGTTGGCACTGAATTGGTTAGTCTCCCTACCCTCGTATATAGCTGTGGGATAGCAAGATGATTGTCCTTGGGAAGATAGCAACATTTTTTCATAAGTCACTCTAAACACTGAACTGTCCCCCTGTGACCTCTAGCTTCTCTTAGTCACACATGTGCATGGAGATGAATTTTGAGACTGAAATGCTCTTTTGTAGCAGAGTGCACCTGCCATTTTTATCATGGACAGCAGCAACTCTGCAGCAAGCAGTAAATCTGTCAGTGGGATCAAGTAGTGGATGGCACCACTGGTTTCACATCCAGCCATTTTGAGTCAAGCAGCTGAGCGATTTTTTTCCCTCTGAGCTGACATAATGCTATGCTAAGAAAATAAATTCCATTAGCATTTCTCTTATTCTGTCCAGCCCCCAGTAGGCTTCATATTCAAATTCTTTCATTCTGCGTTTCCAGATTCTATAAATCTGTTTTTTAAAAACAGGTTTCCTCTTTCCCAGCACAATGTCCAAGAATGCCCATTCAACTTCTTTTTTCTAACACCAGTTGGTTATTGAAGATTGACATGGAAATCAGTGAATTTAAATGTAGTTCACTTAGTAGACATTTAAATTACCTGTATTTCAGAGGATCCAAAGAACTCCAGGCCAGAGACCAGACAGGTGCAGAACCAATAAGGGATCTCAGAAACATAAGCCTTATGTGACTTCCACCAAACTCCGGTGGCCTCTTTCACCCATCTAAAACCTGCCCATCTATGGCACCAGTCTGACAAGTTGCAACACCTGATCTTAAGGAACAAAAGCAAAACACAGAAAAAACTGAGAAAATCATGTCTAATGGTAATAAGTGATAATAACATCAAGATACAAAATTAACCATACTATCAAGCCAGAAATTGTAAATCTAAGCTGCATATGGACACAAACGTGTTCTTGCAGATAGTGTGGTAACAAGGCAGGTCTGAATAGAGTCACTTCAGAGATGCTTTTCAAAATACTTTAACTATTTTGGAAAAAAAACCAAACTGTCTATTTCATGGAGTTGCATTGACTCCTACACAGGAAGAGAACATCTTTGGATTTGGGCTGCTTAAATTTGTACTCTTGTGTTTTAGACAAGAGTAGAAAGCATGTTAAATATCACTTGTTGAAAACACTGATCACTGTAAATACAAGAAACTTTTCCAGTCATGTCTTTCATGATATCAGAGTAAAGGATCTTCTCCAGAAGCAGAAGGTAGCAAATTCAGTCAGTAAAGTTTTTTGGGTTTTTTGGTTTTGGGGGGTATTTTTGTTGTTTGTTTGTTTCTTTGTTTCTATTATGCAAGACTAAAATGAATCTATGAAACTCCTTTCCATGAGACAGAAACATTGGGGGGAAAAGTGAATAATTACTTGCATTTGAAAATACTTCTGTTTGCAATAGTAAACATTTTTAAAAGACAAAGAAAAAAAGAGAGAAAATATTTTAGACATAATTAACTTGCAGAGGTTAGGAGACAGTTTTCTATGGAACAGACTTCTCTGTGACCCCCAGCTGGTTCTCCCTTAGAAAGAGTTTGTGGTCTTGACCACTGCTGAGGGAATGGCTCTGGGGAGGACACTGCTGGTCTGGTTCATACTGAGAACTTCTGTGTTGTGTCTCACACCTTGTCATTTCTCCAAAGGCTTTGGGGGCACACACACATAAAAGGTGTAGAAACTGGATTGTCTCTGCTTTTGGCCTCAAATTTGAATTTACAAAAGCCTTTCTATTTAATCCCTCAGAAATTTGTTTTCATTGGGATCAGGGTGTGACAACATGTCATTTTTTAAGAATTATGTTCTTGCAACATAATTTGCAAGCTGAGCTGTGGCAAAATGCAGTGCTATGTTCAGGCTTTGAATTCCTAAAGTTTCTTCTGTGATCTGATTGGACATGTATCTGTTTAGCTGGGTGAAAAGCAGTGAAAAGTTCCCAGCAAGCTTCAAAGGCAGGCTATTCATGACCTCCACAGAAAGTCACATAGAATCTGCCTGGTTTATATAGACAGTAAAACTTCCTCCTGGTCCTTCTGGTAACAGTGTGAGCAAGTAAAGTCCTATATTTGAATGCTTGTTGAGTCTTCACAGCATCATAGAATGGTTTGTGTTGGAAGGCACCTTTAGAGGTCATCTACTCCAGCTCCCCTGTAATGAGCATGGACATCTTCAACTTGATCAGGTTGCTCAGAGCCCCATCCAGCCTGACCTTGAATGTTTCCAGGAATGAAGCACACATCCCTTCTCTAGGTAACCTGTTCCATTGTGTCACCACCCTTACAAGATTTTGATCCTAAAGAGGGCAGGAAGAAAGAAATCCATCAGTAAGAGATGCAAAGAAGGTACTGTGTAAGTATTGTTTGAGCACAACTTCTCTACGCACCCTAAACCTGGGGCTAGACCTCCCATGAGATGCTGATTTGTATTCAAAACTGAAAGGATACAACTAGTTTTGGACACCCCATCCACATATGCAAGTTTTGAAAAAGAGTGGGAGTTCATCCATAGGAGTTCAGGGAGGCTGAACCCATTGCTAATAAGAACCAATAACAGAGACAATAAACTTTCCTTATGAAACCTACTATCATCATGCTAATAATTGCATGCACATTTCATCCAGGAAGCTGAATCTTAATCAAATAATAATGTGTATCCTCTTTGAAATGCCTCTTCGTCTTGCTTTGAAGTGCCAGACTGCAACCAGAATACTTCTGCATTTCTTACTTGACATGTTCCCATCTGCTACCATCAAAACTGACTTTCTCTCCCTCACTGTTTTCTCCTCTTCCCTTCCTTCCTACTCTCCCCAAATATATTTTTAAGATGAAGACCAAAGGTTTCTGCACCTGACAGGGCAAATGTTTGTCAACTGCATTGAGTTTTGTGTAAACAGTACTGCCTCATGGATAAGAAATTTGAAAAGTAGCAAGAAAGATAATCTCCCTTTTATTGGCTTCATTCATATTGAAATGTATGATCAGAGTACAAGTCTTAATCTTCACCTCACTTTCACAGCTGCTCAGCTAACCTTAGTGTGTATCCCAGCCCTCTGTGAGAAAGCAAGGCCCCTGTGACTGGATTAAAGGGCAAAGAAAGGGAATGTCGTGTTACCCCTTTGGCAGCCCAGGCTCTCAGAAAGAAGCTCAAATAACAAAAGGTGAGAAATCTGACCCAGCAAAAGTATGGCAGGGTCCATCAGACTTCAGCTGGCTGCACCAGCTACAATGAGGTCACTTTTGACACTCTGTGTGAGGTGACTTCTCAATTTGCACTAAATCCTCTCTTTTCTCAGCAGAAGGTGGGAAGAGGTCGCTCCGCACCCTCCTGCTGAGACAAACCAATCAGTAGCCCAGGAGGATAAGCCAGATCATTGAAGTTTCCCTTGTAAGGCCTCCTGTTAACAATTATCAGCTCCTAAAATGTTAAAGAAAAATATTGACTGCAGTTCACACTATGTATTTATCCAACAAATTGCACAAAGAAATCTTTTCTCTTTTTCTAATGCCTGAACAGTGAAGCTAAGCCCAAGTTTTGGTGGCTTCCCCATCACATTTGTTTAGCTCCTTACATCAGAAGTTACTAATAATTAGCTTGTTTGGATTTAAGCGTATTCACAGTCAAAAAATAAAAAGCTGGAAATTTGCCATTGTTCTTGATTAAAACATGCAAAGGGGAAAAGACTCTATGGTAACAAGATCCCATCAAAAGTTACTTCTTTTAAATAATTGCTATACTTCCCCAAGTGTAAACTGCCCTCACTTAGCAGTAAAGCTCTGGAGGAGGAGTCCTCAAATAACCCACACTGTCTTAGAGGCCCCCCTGCCTCTGGCCAGGTCAGGGCTGGGGGAGGGCAGTCGAAGTTAGGCAAGTTATGGAGAACCAGCTCTAAGGACGTATTAGAGAAGAAAGGGCTGTCATAGCTCCCCACATCTGGATACCCAACTGCATTATTGATTCATTTGTTTTTTGAGAGGAGACTTTTAGTCAAACTTGTGAAAACGTAATAGGAACAACTATAACCAAAAAACCCTAACAAAATCAAAAGTGGGCTGAGCCTCAGGTGCTTGCAGCAGAAGAGCAACTTTTTTGAAAATATCATATTCTAAATAAAAATATAATCAAGCAAAAAGAAGAATATCTGAAACATCACAAAACATGTTTTTGAGAGAAGCCTCACCTCAGCACATGACACTCCTCTGCACTGAGAGGTCAGTGAACTCCTGCATCCATTAAAGTTAGGCTTGGATCTCTCCTGTCATTCAGCTTCCCTACAATATGGTGGAAAGAACTTAAGTAATTAACAAAGTTAAGTCTTGTCCCTAGAAATAATCCTTGACTAAGGCACCTACAAACCCTTGATTCTACAAGTCTATCATTGCAAACACAGATTTGGCAGAGATGCTGCTCTGAATTAATTGTGTTGAGGCCAGGCCTTTGGACAGTCTCCAGTGACTAACTCCCTTTTCACCAACCCTTTATAAACCTATCCTTCGTTACAGCAGTCCTCAAGGGATGAAGAATCACTCCTATTCCAGGTCACCTTAATTTCTGTTGTAAATCACGTCTAGGTAGTACGGTGGCTATGGTGTCCTCTGAATCCCTGTGTTCAGCACCCCAGGCAGGATCAGGGTCATGTTGCTATAGATCAGAGCCATCCCCCAGGTGCTTTATTTTGCTGGCAGCTATTGCTTTGGTACTCCAGGGTTTGCAAAAGTTGTTTTAAAACACCTTTTCTCTCCACTCCCTGATCTCAAGTCAAATGTTGGTCAGCTAGACTGAGGGATTAAGTATCAAAGTCTGCTTTTTACATTCATCAGACTTGATGAGGAACTTTTTTCTCAGTCCTACTGGAAAGAAGTGCAGTCTCTCCTCCTCCAGACCTGCACCTCAGGACTGTACACAGACAAAATACCTAAATTCAGCAACAGAGTTTCTAGGAGGCTGCTGCTGCAGCAATAGAAATGGAGACACACTTAGTGACATGTCGATCAGCTCCCTGCTGCTCTTTTGAAAAAAGAGACCAAGAGCCAGTGTTTATTTTCAAATAGCATTTTTTGCTGAGGTTCTAGAAAGATGGATGAACTGAAACTGACTTTGATTTGGATCTAATGGCCCAAATCAATCACTATAACTGGCCACTGCCTTACCTCAGGTGGAGGCATTAGCTGATGGTGTTTGGGCAACATACAAGCTGACAGCCTTATATTTGCTGATGTGTTTACCTCAGCCATAAACAAACCTTTAAGAGATTGGCCTATTGATAGGTGGACTCTCAGTTTACATTTATTACAATAATATATGTGTGAATAACTGTGGAAAATATTTCAAGCCTAAAATGTTACTATAGAATGTAGAGAAATAGGGATCATATATTCTGTACAGTGGAAGAAAAAATGCCTTGTAGTTAAACACATATAAATTTGTACCCTTTGCCTTGTGCTAAGCTATAATATTGGCTTTCATGCAGAAATGAATAATAGCTTTATTCACCCTCTCTAGACTGCCCTAACATGCTGCAACTTGATTAAGAGCACGAATTCAGGGCATGAATCTTCCTGATATAGTCAGATTATTGAAATTATCCCAAAAGAGCATGTTTGCTGCTCTGCATGCAAAGATCTTCCATTGTCTCCTCAAGAATACACAAGACAGGTCAAGAGAAGCTTAATTAATATGGAATTAGCACAAGTCAATTTTGGTTTTTTATATTGTCTTGCCCTTTGTGGCCATAGGGCAGCTGGCAGTTCGAGGAGATCATGCTCATATAAGTGTATTGATCAAACCTTATTAGTTAAAGCTTATTTGTGTGCTATCTTTAGGGTAGCAGAACAGGAATTCTATACAGCACATAGTGCTAGGCAGAAAAGGCCAACAGGTTTCTGCATTTTGGCAAGTCTGATTTAAGGCTAATAAGTAGCTGAGCTTTTCAGCAAAGAAAAGGCAAGAAAACAAGGTTTTGGATTAGCCCTGTAGCTACATGAGGCATTTCTTGCCTTGTTTAACACTGCACTGCAATCAAACAACTTCCCCAACCAAACTACCATGTCTGTGTAAGATCATTTAATATCACTCGGTCATCTGCCAGGTTCCAGTACCTAGTTTGAAGAAATAATTGGGTTTCTTTAATGTCATTTGTTCTCAAATTTATTGGACAAGGACAAGCAAAAACAGGCTATTCGTCTAATTGACTGAGCACTACACTCTTTGAATATCATATTACCATTATGTCTAAGCTCTCAGGAGCCAAACTTAGCATTTGCCAAGAACTTATTTCTCATTATTTATCCATATTGCATGACAGCACAGGGATTGAGAGAAGATCATTCTGTCATCTTCACTATTCATTTCTCTTGATAGTTGTACCAAGTTCATCGTGAGGCAACTGAATTAATCCTCGTATTTAATGATGCTGTGCCATGCAAAATTCTCATTGACTTAGTGGATCCCCTGTGGAAGGTACTACACAGCAGAAGAAATCTTTTCTGGAATATGCTTTCTCAGCAGCCCTTCTCCATAGCAGTAAAAACACAGCACAGCCAAGGACCTTAGAGACAACGAATCCACGCTAATCAAGTCCCTGAACAACTGTTGCAGTTACTTTGTGCATGTGGAACATTTCCACAAAATCTGTGATAGATGCAAACAGCATATTCTTGTGTGGGAAACAACCTGATGTTCCTCAGGACCTGTACAGGTCCGCACTAGCTCAGTTCTTAGATTTGGAAATAAATGAATTGTACTTCTTTTATTTAGTTTTATGAAAAATATCTTCTCTGGTCATCAACTCTTTGCAATGGGCTTATTCCCATCACCAGAGTCACAATGATTTATGGTTTCAAAGCAGAGTTACTTTTTTTTTTTTTCCCACAACTCTTAATTCAGAAGGAAATGTTCACCCACAAAACCTCCAAAGTATTTTAGGCTTCCTGCCATGTGCCTGTTCGGTTGTGTCTGTGTCAATCCAGGTCTTTTGTCTCACCCAGATTTGGATTTTGGAGTTTTTAGAGAATTTGTGGGAAGAACAAGAGAGAAGAATATATCAGTTGGGTCATTCATAATCTTATTTTTTTGGGATAGTATGAGGGTGACATCTATCACATGTCTTTCACAATCTGAGAAAACAAACTTGGACAGGTTAAAAAGTCCCCTTAATGCACATGAACAGATACAAATACACACATGCACGCACACGCACATGCTTCATCTTTTTTGCTCTTTCTCTCAATTCTGCTCTTTACATCACTGCAATTAACATTATGAGCAATAACTGAATTAATTTGACAGTAATCCCAAGCTTAACAATGAACTTCACATCTAAATCAGTTCCATGTCTCTGTTAGTACGTGAAATGCACATGGGGTAGCAGAGAACTGCCATGAGCAAAATCCCACCATCTTAAAATTAAAATCCCTCCACACTCTCATAGAATGATAGAGGTTATTTCTTTGCATTGTTTTTGGCAGCTCTGGTTTTGTAAGCTGCAATTTGATCACTGCACATTAAAACACTTACCTTTTTCTGTTATGCAAAGGTAGCAAGAAACAGTTTTTAGAACAAAACCAATAATTAAACCTCAGTGAAGAAGTGGGGCTAGGCAAAAATACTGTCCAAGAATGCTTTCCCTTTCATGTAAATTATATAAATTAGGTCAGCTTTAACTTCTAGACATTTGAGACTGGGCTCTGCAAAGTTCTGTAATGCTTTACTAACACCCACTTTGAAAAGCATTTGTTAAAAACCTCTTGCACTCCCTGCAAACTAATTTCAATCATTTAAAAATGACAGCAAATACTCATATACATTTTTATTTTTCAAAAATACTTGTTGTTGCTTATGATGCTGTGGGAGATGGTTTGATAATTTTCATATCACAGGTGTTCGGAAACATTTCTTTAGATTTTTTTCCCTACTTTTCAAAGCAATTGACTCCATAATCAGGGCAAAAACTACTTATTCCAAAAAATTCTTTTAACAAAAGACCTACAATACCCAGAGTGAAATGGAGTAGAGTAAGTCTGAGCCTGAACACACTAAACTAATTGCTTTGGGTAATCATTGGGATACTGGTTTATATCATAAAGTGTTCTGATTCATTTTCAGGAAACGTGGCTTATTTTTATGTTAATGTTTTTCTTTTCTCCAAAGAGATTCTATGAATTATCCCAAATAGATTAATGTGCTGACCTTTGATCCCTAGAAACCAGAGGCTGGATTACAGCTGTGCACGCCTTGAGAAGCTTAACTTTTACCATTCAGTTGAGATGTGAGCAGCAACGTTGAGAGCTGCCTGAACCTGACATTCTAAAGAAACAGCAAAATTAGCACAAGATTTTTCCAAGACTATACATCTTCTGAAATACAGAATAAGGCTGATCGTTGCCTTTGAAGAGTATTCACAGAAGAGGCAGATCACTGCTGTAGGAGAATAAAATCCTGCAGTCATTCTTTAGACAGTGAAAGTAATTTTCTTATACTCACTCAGCCCAGCAATATCTTTGCAGATGCTATTAGCAACTGCAAGTCACCTTTGCTCAGTAGCCACAGTAAGTTGGTGCTTTTTCAACAAAATAGGTTGTCCTGTCTCTGTAAGACACCTTGTCCTCACTGATGCTCAGCCATATATGCATTGGTTAGTAAGGATTTTGTCTGGTCAGTGTTTGGAAAAGAAGTTGAAAACCTAAATAGAAGGGTTGCAGCTTATTGTAACTCAGCTGACGTAGGCATGGCAATTCCCCTCTCATTCACACAGGCTCTCTGGATCTTGGGCACAAATGCAAAGAGAAAAGAAGTTCCTTTTTCTCTGGAGCAGAAAATAGCATGTGAGTGAGCAGCCTATAGAAGTCTAGGAAAAATAAGGTCAAATTTAGCCATTGTAGTTTGAGAATGACAAACTACAGTACTTCTCAGGAAACAGGATAAGGAAGGTGGGAAGGAAGACGTGATAGGTCTGATACTTATATCTTCTGGGATCACAGTCCAACACAGAAGGTTTTAGACAAAAATTAAGATAAAACTTGACTGCTTATGAGCAAACAATATGAAAAAATATGTACAATTTTTGCCACAAAGCTAGATGTGATTGGCAACTTCTCTTGGCAATTTTTTTTAAAGTTTCTGTAATACAGTACAGGATTCTGAGCTTCATTGATACCAAAAAATTCTAAACTGCACAGGACTTTAATACCACAAGCCAAATGAAATCTCAGCAATCAAAGCCTGTTTGAATTCCTTGCATCCCTGCACAACATGAGATGAAAATAGTTAAATCTAATGTGTTGGTAAATGAGTAATTTCCAATAAAATAAAAATTAGAACATGCTGGTTCTAAGACTCTTCTCATGGCATTTTCAACTTGTCTGAAACCAGGAAGTGTAAAAAGTGTAACAAGAAAACCTGTTCATAACATATTTGATTTATAGACTCCAAGATGTTGGGCTGTATTGGGATAATAATTTCATTTTCTGGAAGGTGATCAAAACAAAACTTTCAAACGTTCTGAGGTTCACCCAGTGCTGGAGGGTTGAGTGGTTGCCATGTCTGCCATATGCACTATATCAGAGTTATTCATCAGCTGTCTTTTTGATATATAGAGTTCATATGATACAGGGAGTTTTAGTCCACATTCATTCGTTTCATTTTACAGTACTAAATGTTCTTCAGGCATTAGAACTAATTTCAAAGAAAAAATTACTTAAGAGTATCACTTAAAAGAAGTTGTACTTATCAATTTCACAAAAAAAACCCCAAACTCCTTTACTCACATCTGGTTGCTATTGTATAGTCATACAACAATGGCAAATACTGGATTATTAAATTAAATATTTCTATCAAATAAAACTTCAGTAGTTTCTCATATTGTCTCTTGCTCACCAGAAGTGAGCAAGGGTTGTGCATTATATGCCACGGTATGTGCTAACAGTGGAGAGTGAGAGCAACCCTACCTGCAGAAGAAGCACCCTAAAGCTGCCTTTCTATGAGGTTTCTATTAATAGATGACTCTCTGTGATTGCAGTTAGAATTAAGCTATTTTTCTTCCAAACCACAAAGTATAATATATGGAAGGAAGCCTGAAAGAGAGTTCTAGTTCTGGGTGTTTTCATAAGCTAGGAATCCATTTTTATGTTGAGTCTCAAGTCCAAGGAGCAAACTCATTATCTTATTCTTTGCATTGTTCTTTTTCTGGTGGCATTTTCTCTCCCGAAAGAAATATTTTACTTCAATTTTATTTGAAAAAAATTCAAATTAATATCAAGCTTGGTGCAGAACTATAGGTGAGCAGCAGGTCCAGTATGATTATCAGGTAGACCATGCTGACTGAAGAATTGTAATCGTTCACACAGGGAAATAAACCCAGATTTTGACTTGGGTTTCAGTGGCTCACACCCAGGTCCACAGCCAACTTGTGACTAATGTGTGCTTTTTAGCTAGGGATTTCATTTTTTCCGCAGCTTACCTGAAACTGTAATGAATTCTTCATGTGAAATCTTCTTCTTGTGTGTATTATCAAACAGATCTGATGGTCTGCTCTATCAGAAATTAGAAAAATTATGCTGTGTAGGTAACCAGGGGTCAACGTTGTGCCTGTTGGTGGGAAGCTCAATGAATCTGTTATTACACTGCCATACTATTTGCTGGCCAGAGATCTCAGTGTAAGCAAACAACTGATTGCATTGCAAAGCTTACCGTCACGTCAGGTAGATGTGAGGACAGTATCAAGGAAAGCTGTAAGTCTAAAAGGCTAACTGGAAGTAGGAGGGAGTTAGAGTTTTTTTAAGTAAGCTGTGTGGCACATTGGCTGTGTGTACAGTGGGCTTCACAGAACAAACAGAGGCCCAGGAGCCCAGGACTTTGCTATCTTTTCAGTGCAGCAGATTCACAGTATTATCAGTAAGTGATCAAAGTGATGCTTCAACAAATCGAAGTTAAGACAAAATCTGAGCTCTAAGCATCCCTAGATGTTATTTTGAACAGTAGCATAGCTTTGGGATTTGTTTAGAATGTAATTTATTTGCTTGCTTGTTTGCTTTTGGAGGGGTGAGTCTTAAAAGGATTTGTTGGCTTTGTACTGTTCAGGCACCTCAAAGACATAAAACTGGAAACATTGTCTGTTGACTTCCTGTTGGGAAAAACTTCTAATTGTCACAATTGGTTAGAGCATGTTCATACACCCACCAACTCTTATCCTGCTTGGAACCAGAAAGGGAACAGAAAAGCACTATGTTTGCCAGCCTCTTTCCTCTCAAACCTGTATCAAGGGTGTCCAGAGCAGAAAAGGGGAGTGGGGAGCAAGGGAAACAGGAAGGGAGATCTTCAGGTCTGAAGACTTGATGCTTGCCTTTATGTGTGTTAGAATTCAAATCCAAGTACTTCATATTTGTACAGTCCTTCATTTGTTTTTTTGGATCGGTAAAATATTTAAAACATACAAACCCTTCCTTAAGCTTTTTTATTTTATGAATCATTTGTAAATAACCTTTGAAATGCATTCGAGTGGTGGAAACCATTTGTTTGTTTGGAAAAGATAATTTTCCCAAGCTCTGAGAGGAATAGGCAGTCCTATTCTAGCAATTCCTTAAACCCTGTGAGAAATTATGGTCTAGATAGCTGGAGTGACCTCTCGTGGTCTTCACGGGAACTGAGGCAATTCACCTGCCCACTTGCTTACCCCTCTTTTCAGCAGATACGGATGAACGACGCTGGTTCTAACTGAAATAAAGATTGGAGGTACAGCTCCATCAGGAGAGTGCAGGACAGATAACTGTTGAAAAGTAGCTCACAATGTGCTCCGAACTTAATTATATCTGGAAAATGCTATTTTAGCCCTTGGGTGTCACTCATCTGTTCTCAGCTGCTCCAAGAAAGAAATGCTTTCCAGATATGGTAAGGTGGCTCCCTCCTACCATGTCTCATCTGTATTTTTTTAATGCTAGCTAACAAAAGTGCAGGTCTTTAAAAAAGAGGTTAACATCTTCCTAAGCCATTGGAAATGGGAGCAATCAACCCTTCACAAGGAATCAACTAGTAGTGGTTTAAGTAGCTGAAATATCTCTAACAGATGCCTCCAATACCTTTCACTGCCATATTGCTTCTATTCTCCCTTTCCTGTGAGTCAGCTGGTTCTAGATAACAGTGAGAAATTTTCATCAAATGTTTACAGACTGGAAAAACCAGTGCATATTTTCATTGCTGTAGCTTCATCTTAGCACCCAAGGGATTATTTTGTTTCCTTTAAGGTTTTTTTTTCTGGGGGGGAAGACAAGGAGGAGGAGGAAGGTTAGGACTGTTTCTTAACATGACATAAAAGATACATTTATAAGTAATATTTTTTCAACAGTAATTAATTTCTCTTGTTAAAACCCAAGCACTGCAGACCAGACGTCCCCTGTCACCTCAGGTTGTCGTATGCCATGTATTGACCAGTGCATTAGATGCCTGGGAAAGTATTTATGATTTATATGTTCCTTTTCCTGAGAGGGACAGCTGTTGCACTAGGATCCCTCTTTCCCTCCTTCATGCAGCATGTACATTTCTCTAATTTTAAAAAATAATCAAGATATATAGTTTATGAACTGTTTTATATTGTTAGATGTTGTATCTCCATATATATCTGTGTTTACTAGAGGAGTCTGAACCAAACTACGAGTGCACACACCGTACTCATTCCCCAAACACTGCCATCAGAGTCCAAACCCAGATTTAAGTTTCACACTTTGCCCATGTTCTGAAACTCCATACACCACTGAATAGGAAAATCCCCCTGCCAATCATGGTTCAAGACTTGAATACTTGAAAAACAGATCATGATCTCAATCAGTTTAGGCCGGTCTCTAATATTGATAGCTCTGCGAGACAGAGGAGATAAACTACCAGTATCTCTACCCTTCTCAGTGGTAGGAGATAAGGAAAAAAATATCAATAGTCTCTAGAGGCACAAATAAATGTCTATTGAATGGCTTTGCATGCATTCTCCCTGCCATCTGTTCTTTTAATCTTCCATATGAATATCACATACTGTAACAGCATCAGTGCAATTCTCAGTTCTTTTAAATTTTTATTTTCCCTTTTCTATTATTTTAGTGCTGACTGTCTTTTCACATATTTCTTCTTTAAGTTTCTTTTCCATGTGATTCTCCCTGTGGCTTTTGTAATGTCTTAGGGTTTTTTTAGAGATGAAGTTCAGCATCTGGATACTGAAAATGGATGGATATTTTGCTTAATAATAAAAAGATCAGATCATTTAATTTCATTATTTATAGCTACAAGACCTATCCAGCTATTTTCCAGACTTCAGTCACACATAGTATATACTAGAAGAGTGCAATTATTTTCTCTCATTTCCATCTCCTACAAAAAGTAAGAAAGTGTCCTACATTCTTTTGACACTAATACAGTAGCTTTTGAGATACGAGTCCAGACATGTCAGATATCTCAATGCAGAGAACAGGATGTGCTCTTCAGTACAACACAGACTGTCTGAACTTACTGCCAAAGCCCATCTGACTTTTTGTATGAGAACTTAAGTTAACAGAATATGTTATTTTAAGTGCGCAAGTTCTCTTAAAAATTCTCATCTCTTCAGCCAAATCCAGCTCTCAGGGTCAAAAAAAAAAAACCTGCCTTCAACTCTAAAAGCAAAAGTTGCTTGACTGACATCTCTTTGGGCTTCATGCATTTTCAATATAGTGTCCAATAGGGCAAACCCATACCATTGAGGTCGATGAAATTTCAGCTGATATAACTGAGGGGCTGTATGATGGTTATTTTCTAGAGCTCTATGTAGGGTCAAAAGGCAGGACTCTGAATTCCCCTTAGAAGGCATCAGAGGAACATTTGTTAAGAATATGTTTAGTTCAATGTTTTCAGTATTGTCAATAAAGCCTGCTTCTAGGAAGGTAGCAATTTCAGCCTCCAGTGCTCTCCTACAATCTGATATCAACCAGGTAATTCAGGTCTCCCTTATTATTTAAGATCTGGAATAAGTATAGTAGTAACAATTAAGATTCAATACATTCTTGCTATTAACATCCGCTATAGATCACAGGTGAAAACACACATATGCGTGGATGCATGGAATGTCTCTGTAGTTGATTTCTGTGTTTTACATTATTATTCTTACAAGCATAAATATTTACAATATTTATCTACCTGCTGAAATAGTCTCATTTCCATGCTTATTTAAATGGACTAGCTTGGCTGCTAGTGGTGCTTACTTGTGGTGCTTATTTTTACAGTTGAATAGAGGCTTCCAAGAATTTGTTAACTCAAAATGCAATCCAAATGTTTAGCATATAGATGAGAGAAAATATTTTAGGGTCATTGCCTTGCTGTTACAAGTCTTCCATTTCGTGTCATTGCCCTATTTTTACTTCCCTCCTGTTTCTTCCATTTTCTTCACTACTGGGAGGGATTTTATGGCAGAAAATGCACCTTTGAACATCATCACAGATTCCTATCACAGGTATTGGAAGCAATGAAGAGAGAGAGAGAGAGAGAGAGGAATACAAGCCAAGAAGTGATGCACCATACTTCTGCTTGCCATCCACTGACCACTGCCCATCCCATGCCCCAGCAGCAATTGGCACATTCTGGCCAACTCCCCCTCATTTACAGACTGAGCATGATACTCTATGGCATGGAATATTCCTATGGCCGGTTCAGGTCAGCTGTCCTGGCCTTGCTGACTCACATCCTCTTGTGCACCTCCTCCCTGGCAGAACATGGGAAACTGAAAAGTTCTTGACTTAGAGGGAGCACTGCTCAGCAACCATTAAAACATCAGTGTATTACCAACATTATTCTCACACTAAATCCAAAACGCAGCACTGCACCAGCTACTGAGAAGGAAATTAACTCTCTCCCAGCTGAAACCACGTCAATTCTGCTTAAGTAAAATAATTTCAAACTCAATATCTTTCCTTTGGGCAATGTTTTACTGTCATTGCTGCCCAAGCCAAGCACAATTAGTAAGTGTTGCAGGAATCACACCATGTACATACATGCAGGTAATTACCAATGCAAATGAAGGGTTAGTTTTTTAAAATAGAAGTATAACAACTTAATTATGTTTAACTATTTGAAGACATACCTTTGTGCATAGAGAGAGAATGAGCAGCAGTAGCATAAGAATTTCCATTCTAAACATCCTTTTCCATTTCTTGCACTGTCAAATTTCAAGGCCTGGTTCTTCCCCCGCTGCAGAAACTGCACTTTTAATTCCAAGCTAACATGTCTTACATATTTCCTCAGTGTGAACTATTAGCAATGTCTGGCGGTCAGAGCTGCAGGAAGGGATCTAATAAACCTTGATTCTATTCCCACTTTTGGGCTGACTGAATGAGTTTGCAGTCACCTTGCCTGTTTCCCCAACTATAAAATATTGCTGTCCCATGCTAAGCAATTTAAGATCTCGCAGTTTTAAAAATGAGCAAACGGAAAACTCCCAGCTCACCTTTACTTTAGTTAAACAGAAGAGTAAACACACGCTTTTTGTGATTACAAAAACTTTGCAATTCTTTTCTTTGGGTCTTTTTTGATAAGTCTGGTATCTCAAAGTAGGAAAGCTGAACATAAGGTAGAAATTAGGTTCTATTACCTCTGCTGGTGTTCTGGTGAAATCCATTGAAGGCTGGAGAGATTTTAAGTACTCTGGGCCCTTGCCACAAGTTTTAAATTTAAAAAAAAACATATTCGAAATTTACTTCTCACTATACTGTGTTATAAAACATGAATGCTGAAAGTTGAGTGCTTGCAGAAAAACTTTGGATGTCTTTGGAGACATCATATGTAGTGGACTTTGAATCAAACTTTCTATGACCGACAGAAGCTGTGCTACTGCTCTGTCTTCAGAGATAATGAGTAGAATTTTTAGTGGCTGTTTCTATTCCTACCATACAGACCAGTGTCATCTTTTCAAGTTTTACATCTTTTTTAGTGCATTAAACCTAGGAAATTAATGAGACTACAGAAAAATATAAGGTGAAAATTTAAGAAATGCTAGAGTTAAGGCAGTCCATAAAACCTTCCTTCCATTCTCTAGAATAATTTGCCTCTTTCTCTATTCTCCTATTTATTTTCTGGCTTTTGTTAGGTCTCTGTCTCTGCAAGTGCGATGCTGTGAAGCGAAAGGAGTGGGATGTCTGGCAAACTACACGAGCAACTGGAGAATCTGGAATTCAGACCCTAGCTGGCTTGGGCTTCTGGATACACATCTAGAATGGCTGGGTACTTACCCATGAACTCCAGACTTGTATAAGCCACAGTAAATGATAATATTTTTGAGATCAGAACTAGGTGGAGCTGTGCTCTGAAAGGGAAGAGAGAAGACTGCTGTACAGGGGGGTGGCTACTCCTCTGTCACAGCAAGATGCTGTTATCTACAGGTGCCATCCCCTTCTGAAACTGCATCTCTGCCTCCTCTCTTCATCCCCACAGTAACTGGAAACGTGGCATATCAGATCCCATTAAGCAGCCTTTGAACTTGGGGGCAAATCTTTCTTTCGCTTTAGTTCTTCAAAGCCAGAAAAATTTTCCGTTTAAAATAAAATCAGCCATAGAAAATAAGCCATTCCGGAAACAGCCTTGCTCCCACTGGAATTAATGGCAATAATCCATCTGCTAAAAAGTCTGTCTAGAAAAATTCACAGCTGCAAGAAAACCTGAATTAGATCAGACTTTGTTGTCCCTTTTTTTTCCCGGTGATTTTCATTTCCTTTCTTTCCCAAAGGAAGAAAAAGCAGTGAGCAGCTGGATGGACAGATAGACACTTGCTTAAAGTCAAACTTACTTAACTAGATTAAGTGGTAATCTTTTAAGTGTATTGCCAAACATACCACCATAAGATTTGAAATGGCTCTGAAGTGCAAAGAGCTGATGAGATGTGGTAACAGCACACCTCAAAATGTTTCTAAGTGACCCTAAGACTTAAAAATGTTGCTTTCATCTTACTGGAGAGTGCGTGAAATCTCAAAAGGTTTAAAGCTGTCTTCTTCCTAAATGTTTCCTTTTCTTTCAACTGAAGGCTTTTAATATTAGAAAATGTCTACCTTAACAAAGAAATTACTGCTTCTTCAAAGCAAATAGGAGTTAAAAATACCTCTAATCTACATGAATTTAAATAAAACACTTCAGACTGAATCATTCATGAATTTCCAAAACAAAAAATTTGCATTTAACTTGTTATATTTTTCTTAGTTTTGGTTATTGAAACTTCTCCTAGGCATGAAACAGCAAAAGGAGAGAAAAAGTCTTCCTAGAAATGCTGATATCACTTTTAAACATAATTTCTCTCTTTTTGTGGACATTTCTATTTTCTGCCTGCCTTTATTGACATATCACCTGGGATTGAAGTGCACACAGGTTCAAAATACCTGCCAGTATGAATTAGAAAAATGACATGATCATTGATGTTTAGATGTCGAAGCTGCTTCTGATACTTCAGTGGAAAAATTTTACTTGGGTCAACCAGCCTCACACAAATGAAAAAGAGTAAAATTCAGAGATGAGTCTACTCTGATTTTTGCTGCTATGCCATCCATAGTTTTATGGTGTTATTTTTCACTCAGCTCCCTAACTCCATCAGACTTCACTCCATTCCTGGACCTAGAGGACACCTACTTTCTGTTTTGTCTAGAAGGCTCTAGGTGGCTGTAGTGTTCAGGCTGATAGACTGAAGGAAACACTGAGCTATACTCACCTAGGATAATCTGTCATATCTGATTTTTATCCCTAGGGACGTGCCTTAAGAAATATACATTCTAGGAAAAGTTGAAGAAGAAAGGATTTTTTTGAATTACCATCGTTCCTTTATTGCCTTTTGGAGAGCAGAAAGAAATATTTTATCCCATTTTTACTTGTCTTTATGGTGAAGGTATAATAAAAACTACCTACAGACAGCACCAGTGATTTGTTCATTTACCTGATGTTCTGAGGAATGAGGTGTGAACTCTTGCAAGTATTACAGACATGGTTTCTGTTCCTGCCCTGTTTTTCACCCCTCTGTGGCAGCCTCCAACCCAGGCAAGCCAGCTGAGCTGCAGCACCTCAGCACAAATTCCAGCCCTCCAGCCGAAAGCCATTTTCCTTGACAGTCTAAGCAGAAACATCACAGTGAGCTGAGCACTCTCCTTTCTGCTACCTGAACTGTGGAAATCTAGATGTTGCTGAGGATGTCCACTTCTTAAACTTACAAAAACTCATCAGTTCATTAATGTCCTAAGTCTCACAGTTAACCTGTGTACACTGAACGTGCCACTTCTTTTTTCCTTCTGTTCTTTACCTTTTTCTTTTCTTTACCATAGTGAATGACCTCAAAGTCTTAGCAGCCTAATGACAGTGATGTCCAGAGTGAACAAAGGATAAATCATCCCTTTTATTATCCAAGTCATTATATGAATAATTCTATTAATATTCCAGGAATGCTGCCCTTATTGCCATTGTAAATCAGAAAAAAATGGGAGATACAGAGCATGCCCTGAGGTATTTTTACAATGTGCTACTCTCAAAAAAAAAAAAAAAGTCATTTTGAAATAGTGTCCACAAACTTCAAGCCCGGAACACATCGCAACTCCCTCTCTTTGGTGGAATTATTTGCCTTTAAAATCCTAAGTCTGTTCATTATTGCAAGGTACGGGCTGCTACAGGGTCAAGCTTGAGGATTTGAAATTCTGCCAGCAACCTGTAGAGGACTTAATTTTATTTAGTAAATTAGCAACAGAAAACCTAACATTCCTACTGAAGTCAGAAAAAACAAATGAGAAATCCAGCATATCCAGTCATGTAGACATAGGTCTGATTTCACTACAGTTTGTTCTGCAGGAGCATATCCCCAGTTAGCTTTAAATTTCATTTTTATAGCATTCAAGTTGTTACACAAGCTCCTTCAGGACTCCTTACTCTTCAAAAAAAAGGAAGCAGAATTTTTTTCCCATTTAACAAATGTTATCAAATTCTCTACATTTTTTCATACTAACTCCACTGTGAGAAAACCAAGTGTCTGAGGGAAAAATCAGAATGATACTGTATTCAGTCGTTCAGCATGCTAAAGCCTCTAGAATAATTCCATGTAGATTTCTGGGGTGAGATGGTTGTAGGCATTGAATCCTAGCAAAGACAAAGCAAGAAGGCTTTTAGAGATCAAATCATTAGAAACCAGTTTTTTTCACAAGAAAATGTGGTCTTTAGTTCTTGCCACATCACTGTCTGGCTGTGAAACCTTAGGGCAAGACTTACGCAGTTTTGTGTGTTTGGGTGCAGAAGCTGAATCCAGAACCCTGGCTTGTGCCACAGAACAAGAACGGTGCCCCAGCTGGGGCCCAGGTACAAAAATACACTGAGCAGGCAGCAGCCCTACCTACAGAGGGTTGGTTCTATGAGCAATGGAACTGAATCTCCTTAGTGGTAAGAACTGATCCTAGATTGTCTGAACTCTAGACAAGGAGTGTGCTTATTGAACTTATTTTTGAGAAGAAATAGATGATGCTACACTCTGTTGAAACGCTTTCTGTAAAAGGGCCTTTCCTTTCAGAAATTACAGGTTAAAAATTAAGAAGCTGTGCCAATTAGCCAGCAGCTCAAAAAGGTTTTGATCCTGTTTACTTATCTTTCACTTAACACTTCCTTTTGGTGTCAAAATGCTATTCTAGGTCTTTGGCTTCCCTACATACTCCCATCTGTAAAATGTGAAAAAATGTCCCAGGTGAAAGTTCAGAGGCCATCCTCATGTTTGAAAATTACTGCAAGACCCTCTGCCTGATATGAACACCCCAAGATTTGGGTTTGTTTTTATTCTGCAAGGGAAATTCACATTCCACTTTCAGGGAAATGAGTGATAAAATTCCCATGGATTTTAATTGTGTTGTTGTTTGTCCAGAATCATAAAGTAAGCTATTAATTTACATTTGCTGTTGATAAAGCCTAATCCATTTTCATAAGTTTCAGGAGCAGTCTTTCAGAATATAGACTAAAGCATATCTTCCAGTGTCTGTTGTCTGAATCAATGAAATCTTGAATTGGGAAAGGACTTATGTGCTGCCTGCAAACCATTTGGAAGCCTTCATTTGGAAAGAACTGTCATGTTACTCTGGCCTGAAAGCATTGTCAGGATAAAATAGCTGAAATATACCACTCCTTTAACCAGGCCAAAGCAGTGCCCCTTCTTATCTAGGAATGTGTTATGGTTATGTCTAATAAACCAATTCAATAAGCACAGGATAAATTTAGTTTGTCAGTTTAATAGAGTTATGGTTCTTTGCATGTTTAGGTAACAGCAGACATATGTAGATATAATTGAGAGGAAACCTCCATTTCAGACAGGATGTGCAAAAAAAAGGGATTTATATGCAAGTATGAACATACAGTAAGTTACAGCAGTGAACATTCAGGAAAGATGCCTGTTTACAGGCATGTCAATGCAATATGATTGAAATCAAGAAAATTTTAAGGTGGTTTGAAATGGCATGGGAGGCATTAGTTTAAATAGATGTTTTCCTTAAACTGGAAAGCATGATATGAGTAGTTGTCTTTTATCAGATGTAGAGAAAGAGAACGGATTCTGCTTTAATTCACTCCTTTGTATTTGTTTTGATAGAGTACTACCAAAATGTAACCTGCATGATGTTCATCATTAGAAAAAGGGAAATATTTTACAGCCACCTGGACTGTTTGATTTGGAAGGGATTCAAAGACTCTGTGAACTGCACTTATCCTGTAAATTGGTGGTTTAGACACCACCAAGCACAGATGAACCACAATTGAATTTACTGAGCTATGGGTTTTGCATTATGTGCAGAGACCATACTCCTTTGACCCTGAAGTCCTGCAGTATTTATTTATACAATGGCAAAACGTGGCTTTGAGATCAAATAACGGAGTTCTTTCTACCCCAGTAAATTCACCATCTAGGCTGAGTATGACATCACATTCCTGAGTCTCACTGCTGACCAATTCCACAACAGAGTTTTAGTGAAGAATGCTCTTATTCTGAAATGGCTCCCCTTCTGAGTTCACATACACATTTCACATACACATGCTTGCCTACAATTAAGAATACAGCAAATATTTTAATACTGGGATTTAACTGTTATTTCTTGAGGATTTTGGAGAGAAACTGTTACTTTAACTCCTGAATAAGTTAGTAAATCTCACAGAGCAGGTGTAAAGGCCAAGGCCAGTACCATGCAAGAAGGCGTAGAGAGAAAGTATACGAATGAATTCTCTCATGCTGTTTGAGGTGCTCTCTGCCTCTTTCTGGACTGTTAAACAATTTTCACAGTTTCTGTGTCAGAGTTATGGCTGTCAAATTGGGGATGTGTGTGTGTGATGTGGTGTGTGAAAACTGAGTTGTGAAATGAGAGCAACCATACCTGGTGAAGTACAGGCCTGTATAGTACAGGTGGTTGTTCACTTACTACAACATGAGGTTTCTGTTGTACAGATTACATTAGTAATCATCATTAAATAAGGAAGCTTGGAAAAACTGGCAGTCTATTTACAGATGCTTTGGGAAAGGAAAGAAACAATCTATCATTAAAAAAAGAAAAAGCAGTGGGTTTTTTTACAAAAGCTGTGTGGTACTTCCTACATTTTGTACCTGAATTGTGTGTATCCTGGTAGTACTAGGAGTTCTGTAAGGAGTGACCACGGTGATTGAGGAACCTTTCGGGTTTGCATTTTTTAAACTTTTGTCCTGAAGCCAGAGGGTAGCAACTTGAATTTTAAATTGAAAGCTAAGGTTCTCTCATGTTGAGATAGTGCTCTAAAAAATTATAGATGTTGCAAGAAGAACATGAGGAAGCTGGCAATACCACCTCCACCTGATAGAATTTCTTACAATTGCCTATTTGTGACTTGATAGTGACATTGTCTTGTCATAAGGGATCCATATTGTAGTGTCTAGAAGGCCTAATAATGCTCATGGTTTCTGCCATGAGAAAGTATTTTGAAATCTGAGCCAAAGCCTGCTCACAAAATTTATTCTCACTCTGTTTCTACTGGAGGTTACATGAGAAACTTAAAATGGAAGCCTGTTAAACTGAGATGTATGGTCTGTGTGTTAATCTAGACA
Organism: Oriolus oriolus; assembly: GCA_013400235.1. Lineage (NCBI taxonomy): Eukaryota > Metazoa > Chordata > Aves > Passeriformes > Corvidae > Oriolus > Oriolus oriolus. Next base: position 420,854 of record VXBT01003146.1, read on the forward strand.
GATAGAAACATTTGCAGTTTTATCTTGTAGCTGGAGCAGATTAAAAAAAATTATTTGTGCTAAAAGGAAGTAAAATCTTTCACCTATCATGTCTGCATTACTGCTGGTGAGCAAAATGTTAGCAGGAACAAAGGAATTCCTCAGTGAATTGGAGGAAATATTTTAAGCCCACTCTTCCCAAGTGTTAAATAGATATATTAAATAAATTCAGATTTACCAATAGATAAATTAAATAGATTCAGTCTTCACAGTGTAAAATTATTAGCATTGTTTTGGTAGCCATTTTCCACTCTTACTATTAATTAGTCTGATTAGTGGTTAGCAGTTCATGTTGGCGTTCAATCACTTTCCAACATTTCTTTAGACAGATGTCAGTCACACTCAGATCTTCTCATGGCCCTGAAAGTGGCTTGGCCATGGAGACAGGCTGAAACATAACACTCTTGGATTTGCCACCGAGCTGGAGCAGCCACTGTCAGTAAACAGAGCCCCTGTTTGCCACCCACTCATTCCAGCCTCTTCTGTCAGAAGCCAGCACACGATTTGTTGGCCATTGATACACCCGAAAATCTTATTATCTCTTCATCTCACCAGCTAGGTGGTCGGGGATGTGCTTCCCCTCAGGGGAAATGTACCTGTTAAGGCAATATTTCTTTTGGCTGTGGTTCTAAGCCAGAGGCAGAGGGATTAGAGTCAGCTTTTAATTGTGCTTGTCTTTTTCTCTTACACATGGCAATCATTCCATAGCACCTCTCGTGATGTGAAACTGAAAGTTGGATTAGAGCATATTTTTGATTCCTGACCAACCTTTCTGGTCAGAAAGGCACCTTGCTTAAGACAGTGAGTGTACTTATCAGCCAGTGCAGGCTTTGGCAGCCATGTAGTGTAGGCAAATATTGAGTAATTTCAAAGCAATCCAGGCTTCACCTTCTAGAGAAGAACAGTAAGACCTGTTTTGTTTTTTTGTAGACAACACAAAGAATTATTTAGCATTGTTCATTTATTTATCAACTTCAAATCTTTAAAGTTTTGACAGATTAATAACTTCCTTCAGGAGTTTTAAATAAACATGATGTATTAACAAACAGACCAAGAGCCTACTTAAATTGTACAAACATATAAAGCAGGCTGCCTTGTCTAATGAAAACCTGATAAGAAAAATATCTTTTTAAAAAAAAGGTTGTGTCTCAATTTCCGAGGAAATAATTTATCTTTATATATCCACTGGAATAACAGATGAATGGAGTCAATCAGAGTTTAAATAAACCCCAATTATGCTCTGCCTGATAATTCGATTTTATCGACACTGTATATATTTCCTTATAGCTTCAATTGTTTAATATTATAAATATGGTGTGTTTTGACAAACTAGGATTTGGTTCGTCCTTTTTGAATTTCAGCATAACTTCTGTAGATTAATATAATAAGGAGGAAATATTCCATGCAGAGGGTTTTGGAATTATAGCTTCAGCAAACCTTATTAGCATTGCAGCTTTGCTAGAGTCTCAGCATCAGAGGTTGTATATTTATGTAAGTTTAATTGGTGTTTAAGAACAAGCTGGATTCATCCAGCCATAGTCACTTAGTTCAATTCATATGCAAAGCTGGTGTGGGTTTTGGGCCAGGTGACCCAATTCTCCACAGCAAAGATTGTTGTTTACATCAGTTTACTGATGATTTTCAACTCTGATTTTCCAGACGCAGCAACAGGGTTGACAGGCCCACTTGCACGTGTTTCCCTATGGACGGGGTAGCGGGGTGAGCAAAACGCCACCATGAAACTACCACCGTAAATCTTCAGAACTCGTGCTCTGCACCTGCAGGCTTCAGCTAGCAAGTGGCTTAGCGCTTCTCAGGGGAAAATGAGCAGTGAACTCTCATTCATGCCTTCAGCTTAAAACCTCTGAAACTGCTCTGCTGCTCTACAGTGCAGGAGGGCAAGTCATGGCTACTGTGGCAGCCTGGGGGGCCAGCAAGACTAGCCTGGCAGAGCTCCTCGATGTGTTTTGCAGGTAACCCCAGAGTCCCAGCTCAACCTCCCCCTCGGGCAGTGCAGGAAGCCCAGTTCCATCCACTCACCTTCAGCAATCTCTGAGTTCAGGCCTTCGATGCATATAGCTCAGGGTTTATTGGCAGTGTTCTGTTTGCACTGATCATATAACATAAAACAGTGGCATGGATTTATAAACATCCTCTGAGGAATATTATTAGATTTTGAAATGTCTTAACAGTTTTAAGAGGTGCGTTGCATAGGAGCAGAAACAGAAGGTGCAAACCAAAGAAACAAACAATAGCCAGCAAAGCCAATGCTAAACCAAGTGCCAGTAAATATATGGACCAGTTTGTACAAGTAGAAAAGTACGGATGATTCAAGGGAATCCCGAGGGTCAGACAGCAGAATGAAATGTCTTTTCGTTTTATTTGTCAGAACAGTGTATCACTTTAATAAAATAAATATTTCTGTATTTCATGAGTAAGTCTACAAGAAAAATCACAGGTAGTACTTGTTCGTGGTAGATATTGCATGTTGACCCCACCAAGATCAAGTACTTTATATGAAGATATACATTCCTAACACTGAATTGCTCTTAAAAATTAGATTATATGTTTTTTTCTTTTTTTTTAATATGAAAGTTTCTTCTCTTCCATAGTTACTGTCATAAATCAGCTACTGAAAAAACCTTAGTTTAGAGGAGACGTTTTGTATTTTGAAAGCCTTGTTGTAGAAATATTGGAATGGTGTACCTTTAAAAATATATTTTTCAGGCAAACAGTAAAACTCCATGCAATTCATTTTATGCTGAATTCATAGTTCTGCTGTTTAAGCAGTCACACTGTGTTTACATCAATATTATGGAAGGAACCTGAAGGAAGTGACCATTTTGTTCTTTAAAATTATTGCATTAAAACTGCAGAAGATACAGAAGTAGTACACGTAGGGCTTGAGGTAAGGGCCAAGTAGAGTGTTATTTTGCTACTAGCATTAATTTGAACAATGTTTGGTTTAAGTCTAATAGCTGTGATTTTTCTTCTATAGTCAAAACAGCCTGCTTCTATTTTAGTTCAATCTGTTTCATAGAGATGCCTTATTTCTTCTGGAAAAACAAATTGCAAATTATAGGCACTGAAGGATTTTTAATTACTTAAATCTTCCTTACAATGGAAAGCCTTCAACAATGATTTCTTGCCTTTTTAAAAAACTGTACCTGTTATCACTCAACATACTACTAAAACCATAGTGTTTGCTTTGGTTTATATGTTTCATTTTGGAACAGACTGCATCAATTTTGGAGATAATTAGCTGAGATATAGGAATATGAGGCTGGTTGACAGATTGGGCCAAAAATTCTGCAGGGAGCAGTGGGAGAAAACACAGGCATACCCATCCTACACAAAAATTAACACATCAACAAGGAGCTTAGAGGAATGAGAGATTTCAGAGACATGACAACACACACTTACATCAAGGGGTTTTTTTAGCTGTGTGCTTCCTTTTCAGAGTCTCTGTGGCTTATTTTTTCTGTTGCTGTTTCTATTAGATTCGTCACTTAAAATTCTCTCCAAATGGAATTTCATGAAATCCCAGAAGGCAAGGAGATTGGTAAACCTGCTCTAACTGCTCTAACAATATAATGAAACAGGGTTTGAATTACCAATACACCCGGGAATTCTAATGCAATTATGAGTGTTTACTTACACCATGTGTTTCTCACTGAGCCTCGGCTGTATCAGGATAAACCAAAGGGAGCTAATGTTTTATAGATGGTAAGACTCTGTTTGTTTTCAGTAGGGCTAAGTCTCCCAAAGCACTCAGACACACTAATTAAAGTAAACTGCAGAGGCCCATAATAAAATATATGTGTTTGGAGACTGTGAGATGAACTCCACTGGCTTATTAAAAGTCAAAAGAAAAATATACATTATTTATGACTTCAAAGGGACACATTGTGAGCTCCAGTTTATTTAAAGGATTAACTAAGCATTGGTTATTGGTGACCATCTGAACAGCTTTCCTTTCACAGTTCATTAGTTATGTCATATATGTGGGAAGTCATAATTTGGGTTTAGATCAAATATTATTAATCAACTAAATTATGGAGGGTACACCAACAATATTAAATGTAATCTTTAGGAAAATAACACCTCACAAATCCACTTTTCTCCGGTTGCCCAATTACATTTCAATACATAAACAAAAATCCAACAGATGTGTGGCAAGTTTTATAGAGCTGCCGATCTCTGGAGTGGTTTTTTCTGTCAATAAATACAACACATTTAAAATGCCAAGTGGAATTGGAAGGCCATCAAGGTCTTTGGGATATACCAGAAGTACAAATTCACCTACTGCAAGTACTGCTGTAATTTACCTAAAGCATTTAGTTTTTTAAAATATTACCAGATATGTGGAAATGAGGGGGAACCCAGGGTTTCCAGTGAAGAGGGCACTGGGAGACAGTATTTTCTTTCCCATCTTTGTCAGTAGTGCAGCCTGTGTATCTTTTTTCTCATTTTTTTAATAATTCTAGTTACTCAACTTTTACTTATGACTTAAAAGCTGTTTGAGTGACATTTGGCCAGGCAAAGGCAAGCAGAAGTACCCACACACACACACCCTCAAGAGTCCGGGAAGTGATATATCTTTACTATGTTCTTCTGTCTCTCCATCTTTCATGATATGTTTTCATACAACTCAGATTTTAAGCGAGGAGAAATGAAAATATTCAGGATGCTACCAGTAGAGTTTAAATCAAAAATGTCAACAAATTTTGCATGGGCAGTTAGGTATGTAGAGTCTGCTGGTATTTTAATTAAATTGTCTCTTAAAAAGTGTCAAAGTTTTGTTTTTTTAGGTAGCTGTTTAAATAACAAACTCAATTAAGTCAAGGTTAGAAAAACACTTATTCTTGTGCTAAGCATTTAATTCACAGGAGTTTTTTTAGGGCTGTTTGTATTTTCACTGACAGGAGAGCAAATGAAAATTGCAGTCCCTTTTGTTTTAAATATTATAGGCTGAGGTAGGTTTTTTTTAATAATGTATTGTCATCTTTGGATCAACTAAACAAATATGCCAGCGTTGGTACTGCCTCAAGCTTGTAGCTTTGTTTTTCTAATATAAACACTGGGGGGAAGAAGAATGGAGGCAACATGCTCTACAGCCCAAATCAGCATCGTTCTGCTGTTCCACCACTGAACACAGTGAAATCCTAAAATTGATGGAGACTTAGCTATCATTCATGTTTTTCATTCAGAGAATCAGCAAGCAGTCTGTTTTTCTGCAAATAACATTTCCTATAAAATGAAATATTCAGCAGTGGAGGTCTGTTTATTGTTGCTTTCAGTTCACTCCTTTTGCCCAAGGTAGCAACAGGCAGTGGAAGTCACTTAATTTAGAAATAAGTTCCAAAATAGCAAAGCTTTGCCAGAGTGTGTACAAAACTTATATCCTTGTATACAAAACTTATACTATAACAAAATTTACAGATATAAGTATTATAATAGATTATGTATGATATATAAAATTATATTTATAAAGATAAAAAACTCTTCCACAGGTCACATAATCTCATCATGTACCTGACCCATTTTACAGTTACAGAGGATAGGAAGAGCACCTTACAGTGCTGGTTCTCACCTTTTCTGCTTCTGTGAAGGGTTTCCCCACACCACCTTTCCCAATCAGCTGACATAACTGAGCTTGGTGATAGTGATTCCAGATCCCAGATCTCACATTCATGGGTGAGTAACCATTTCAGAAGACACAACTCACATGCCTTTAGTGGAGGTGTGCCTGACACTTCAGTTCTCCTTCACAGATGATCCTTCCCAGGCTTGTAGGGAGATCTGGATTTCTTGCCAAATGTCTTGTCTTTCTGCATCATACATAAACAAATGATCTCTCATTTCTCTCCAGGGTTATATTTTTATGAAATCTTTGGATTTATATGTCCTGTAAAAGCAAGGCTGTTTTAGAAACTGACCTACATTTAGAAAAAAAGGAGGAGAAAATCCTTTGAAAGGTTTGAAGCTGAAATACAGTAAATTTTTTTTTTTCACACTCAGACTCAACAGAACAGTTGAGTCTTGCTCTGTTTTATTCAACTGTTTGGGGAAAAATTATGATTTAACATAAGATGGTAATTTATCTCAGCCAGTAAACCTATAGCTTCATCTTTCACATAATTCTATCATTCATATTTTCTTCAGCAAGAAACAGAATTTTGGAGGTTGGACAAAGACACCTTTCAGAATATTACGCCAGTTGTTAATCTTCTGCTAAGGATTAGTATGCAACCTGAATTATTTTTATGTGTTCTTTCCCCCTTTATAGCACTCTAAGTGATGGTGCAAATGACAGGAAAAGCAGTACTAGTAAATTTATAAAGCAAATAATTTACACACAAACAACATGTCACAGGGAACTTGACTTTGTGGACCTCACTGTGAAAAATACTTCATTCAAGTTAGCTTCTAAACCTCAGGACTTCAGATTAACCCTATATATATTTTGAATTAAAGCAATTGACTTGCCAGGATAACTAGAATAAAGGAGAACTGATTCTGATATGGAATATTTTACCACCTAATACTGCATAATTTACAAAGAGAAATTGTAGAATTATGAACAATTAATCTTGAAGTGGTCATTGAACTTAGGGAAACAGCAGTACATTTCAGAAGGTGGCCTTCAATAGATTAATGAGTGCTCCTGCCCTTTTCTATCTCTGTAGCCTAATTTGTCTGAGGACAGGTTGACTTTGAAGTCAGGTTTAATTTACTGCCTATGAGTCCCTTCATAGATGTCTCCACAGTAGATATGCTTACATGGAAAATCTTACATGGAACAGGTTCACACCTTACAGATAGAAAGAATGCATTTTATGTACCGCTATCATAAAATTGATAACTGAAGTGTTATGAGGTTTGTTTTCTGGCATCCTTAATAGTATGCACAGACAAAAGATCAAGGTCAATAGCTAATACAAGTTTCTTAAACTGTTAATTGATCATTTACTTGCAATAAAAATAATCCAATTAGACAGATGTCCTCATACATTTGACTTTATGCTTCCCGTTTTGCACCAAGTAGTGTAAGCATAGCAAATTCCAGTGATAGAAAATTGCACCTTTTTGTTTGGGATTTTTTTTTTTCCAATGTTGCATTGCATATTTTCCTGCTAGTTTTTACTTTATTTTTATTATGGGCTATAGTAGATACGTAAAAGGAGTTTATCACGAGAAAGCTATTTCAGACAAAACTATGTTGACTTATGAATTTAGTTACTGGTTTAAGAACATAATGTGGCTTTTCTTGGAAAATATAATATAAAAATACTCTTAGAATTGCTGAGTGATTAAACGAATGCAGTGTTAAATTTTTATATTTAAGCAACTGTAGAATGCTCAAACACAGAGAGGAAAAAATGGTGCTCCTCAGTTCAGCACCTAAGTGGCTGTGAATAGATGCTGCTCAGTGTGTATGATAAGGATTCAATTACATAAAATCCTTTTTCATCCATTGGAGACAAAGGAATAAACTAGTTCTAACTAACATATTTTTTACCTATTACACCCTCAAATAAGAAATTACGCTTCTGCTTATAATTAAGGTATTGTAAGTGATAATGAGTAATGATGATTGCTGCTCATGTATGCTATATATATGCTGGTGGAACAACATCTGAGCATCTAATGTCAGGAAATTTGCCCTGATCATGGAAGCTGAAAAGGGAGAAGTGGTCTTAAGATACAACACTAAAATGAAGATTAAGAATGCTTTCCAAGCTATTATTCACTCTAGATTATTTTATCTGGACTCAATTATAAAACCCAGCAGGAGACTGATTGTGAAGCAGAAAACCTGACTCCACGAAGACATACGGGCAAGCAGACAGCAGAAAAGAGTAAAGCTTATTTGCTTTCCAAATCCAGGAGTAACTGAGAGTATGTAACTATACTCTCACAACAGAGCAAGCCCTCTGCTGCATCAGTAGCTGAAGCCACTTATGCAAACAGAATCTGGCAAAACAGCCCAGCCATGAGAAGTGAAGATTAGCAGAGGTGAGCAACTTTGCCCCTTTCTTCTCTGAGAGCTGGCTTGAAATGAGAGTACAATTTAGGGAAAGTGAGATTTGGGCAAGATGTGTCATAGTGGAGCCTGGAAGACTGACTGTTGTATACCTTCTGGGTTGCTGTTTCCTGTTTGCACAAATATGTTTATATATGGAGCTCTCATATGTTTATTTGGAGAATGTTTCTTTACCCTTTTCATTTGTGCAACACCTTTCTGAAAGAGCTTTTGAGTGCTTGGAAATCAGAAAAGAAACAAATTGACTTACAAGTTTATAAGTACTAGATTATTTTTGAGGACCAGGATAAAAAGCATTTCTTTACTTCAGAAACCTAGTAGCAAAGGTAAGCAATGGCATCTTGACATTAAGTCTGGCTTACTTCAAATGTGTGCTTGTAGATCCCATTCAAGTGAGAAACTTTGCTTGGCTAAAACTTCAGTGATACTCCTGTCCAAAAAGCCATCAAAATTTTCAGCTAATCAGGATTTATGCAGGCAAACCTTATCCCTGTAACGAATGCTCAGTAAATACACAAATAGAAATGTGTTTATTTTTCTTAGAGTAAGTCAAAATATGAATAGGAATCTGTGTCACCTTTGAAGATTAGGCTGCAAATACAGGAGTGCCTTCTGGCAATTAATAGTAATGTTTCTTACAGAAATAATCGAAGTATTGAGTACTTTTTATTCCTAAATATCCAAATTCAGGCTTTTTGCAGATTCTAGAAAAACAGATATTTTAAAATAATAAGCACTTTAGGCCTCTAAAATAATAAGCACTAGAGGCCTTTAAAATAATAAGCACAGGCCTTAGAATACAGAAGAGTTCAATCTAGGCAAAAGATGCTGTCGTATCTGGAAAGTACCATACCTCGTGTAGTTTCTACCACAGTTACATGAAGGAATAGTGTTGAGGCATTCCTAGTATGTGGTGCTGGATACTTCTGGGACAACCCAGCATTGCTTAGGGCATGAAAAACGCTCTGCCAGTCAGTGTGTCCTGTGCCTGCACTTTGCACACCTTGTGCATTGTGAAGTCCCACTGGATTCCCCACTGTGCATCCTGCTCAGGGACAAGTCTATTTATCCAGCCAAAGGCTGTCATGGCAGATGCTTTGTTTTTATTTCTATATGAAAAAACTCTATCTTTTTCCTAGGTAGTTTTTTGATATTAAATGGTTGTTGAACTCTGTAATGATTTTCACCTTGCAGATTCATTATATAATTTTCTAGTTATTTTCTCAGATTTTCCCACTAATAAGAATGTAAATGGATTTACTTATCTGCAATGGATTGATACTTCTACAAAATGCTTGGAAGAGGGATTGCTAACTTTGTTGAATTTATTTTCTTTATCATTAATGATAAACCCTGTCTTTCTTTAAATATTACAGAGGGTTTTGGTCATTGTTTTGCTGGTGATTATTACTTATAGGAGGTATGTTGCCAGCTAAAATCTAAATATTTTGGCACACTGCTTAAGCTTTGCTATTGCTAGGACGTATCCATGTAAATCTTCTCTAACAATAAGGTCAATGGCAATGCCAAACAGGAGGAGTGAGAGACTGCATCCTGATTAATTCCTGATTTTGCATTCTGGGATCATTGTGTTCCAATAGAACAGGGTGAATAATTCATTACAAACAATTGACCAGTGTTTGCCTGTTTTTCTAAATGGCCTGTGAGCCAATCGTGTTTCAACAAAACCATTTCCTTGATCACATTCACTCCGCACCACTTCTTCATGCTTCCTGTTCTCCAGATCAGATTCCCAGCATCACTCTTGCCATCCCCCTTCAGAAATAGTTTTACTTACTCTGTTTCCTTTCTGGATGCACATGCCATGTACACTCCCCCCTTCTGATTCAGAGACAACAGTAACTAATTGAAAATGACTCTTGAAAAAGTGAGAATAAATGGGCTATCATGGTGTGTCAAATGCATCGCCAGGTCTACCAAGGCCGTGTGTCCAAGTTGCCTTTTCACGTCCCTAGAAGACCTTAAAAAGATCCAGGAGTACCAAGCTGTTACAGTTATGTTCATTACCTTTCCTTTCTGTGGGATGATTCTGTCACTTAATTTTGAGTCATATATATTTTTACCTCTGTACCATCCCAATGAACACAGGATACAATGATGTACCTTGATACACAGATCAGAAGGACACTTTGCCACAGAAATATTGGTGTCTGTTCTTCCTTAGAGTTGGCTACAGACATGTATTATCTATTGGAAAAGCTTATGCTGTTAAAATATAATCTAAATGTTCATTTAGTGTGTTTGAAACTTGGCACACAGAAAAGAAGTGATTTTGTCATTTTCTTCACTGGTTAAATGATCAAAAATATTAGAACTCTGTAAAAAAAAAGTTTTGGGGTAAGCCTGTCACTACTAGGAGTATATTTTTTCTAGAGCAATTATACAAATTAATTGTAGAATACATAAAATGCAACAGAAATTTTACTCTTTTACTAATATTCATTCCTGTCAATGTGAAACCATTCCACAACTCCTAACAGGTAATAAATTTCTATGGTTCTTTATCCTGTCTTAATTACTACCAAAACCAAAAAATATTATACATATATAATGTATATAAAACTGCGAATTGCCATTTCCTCCACTAGAAAGAACTTCTTCCACTCAGCTCCTAAGCATATCCTTCTCCCCCAACCTAAGCAAATCTCAGTGTTTTGTTGCTCTTTCTTGGTCTAGGAGACCTAAATTTCCTTCAGTCTTGACATTATTAGAGCTGTTTCTAGTGTTTGAATGGATAACAACTGAAACACACCACCTGTTTTCTTTGAATGTTTATCTCTATAAATTCATACCTTGCTAGTCAGCCCAGCTACTCAGTGATTTAGAGTAAGCAGCCTTTCCTTATTTCCCCATGGAGTGTAATCCTTAGTATGTAGTAAAACTAAATCCATACGTATCTCTCTATATCCATGAAATATTCTGAGTGAGGCTACATCGTTTGAGGTCACAGGGGAAAAAAAGACCTAACAAAGAGCTGTTTCTGAACTGTGACAAGAGGAGTTCACGGGCATCTTGGTGAGTTTACCTCTACTTTGCCAACAAATCTGGAAAGATAATAGTTTAGGATCTTCGCTATGTGAGGAAGGAGACAAGGTTAAGTTTTGGCTTTTTTCAGCAGTTCTTTCCGGCAGCCATTCATTGCATTTGTGTGGCATTAGAAGACTCTGGATTAACTCATGTTTTGTCATGCTTGTGTACCTTCCTTGTGACTGAACATTTGTCAGATTTGCTTCTTTGCAAACTTTTGCTTTGAACTTGTAGATCAGGTAAGAAAACATTTCTGAAAATAGGACCCAAAATCAAAGGACTTCTGTGTAAATTTCTCCTATCTTATTCAAAACTAGGAATGTTTACAAACAGTACCTCACTCCACCTGAACTCCAGCTCCAGTTTTGCATCAACTGTGAATTCAAGCAAAACCCTATCCTAGAGCAACCCCCTGCATCACAAGCATTCAAGCCATGTAACTTGAGGCCTCTCTAAATAAATCTTCCAGTGAAGCCGTTTTGCTTTCTTTTCAGCATTTGTAATAAATGCTTCACACTCTTCTAGTGCAGCCTCTAACTAGGAATGAAGTATGCTAGATTTTTATTTGTGGAGGTACAGTAAGTGTATTCTTCTGACAACCGCAGCTGTTTTGTTCAGAGTGACAAACGCCCAAAGTGCTAAAAATCATGAACCATCCCTGTGGCTTTCTTGTGGTGTGTAGTCATTAAGAGGAGTAACTCATACTATGTCCTTAAAGATGGGGAAGCAGAAGATGGTTGAGTGATTTGATCAGCTTGTTGGGAGAGCTGGAGACAAGGAGTGCCTTGACAAACTTGGCATTCTGTGCCAGTACCTGTGACCTTGCTGCCTAAGTTCACATCCAGCAAGTTGGTGCACATTTCCTGATGCACAGATAGTCAGAACCAGCATGCAGGCATAAACAGTGGAACAGCTGTGATTTCTGTTCAGGGACAAGCTTCCTTTTCCTCTTAAAATTTTCCACAAAATAGTCTGATGTTTAAAACATCATCCAGTATATCTGGAAATGCGCAAAATGAACAAATGGGCTTATTTTCTCTTCTCCCACTGCTAAATACATAGTTTCCCCAACCATATATTAGGCCATTTCTGAGGTAATACGTATAATTCAGTGACAAATCCACTTCAGCCTTCATAATGCCCTTCGTTTTTACTTCAAAACATTCGCTGACTCTCATGGATTTGTACTATTTAACACCCAGATAAAGGTAAGCTGCCTTTTTTAATAACGATGGATTACATTTTCTCGTTACATGCTCTGATTCAATTGGATTTTTCACTGTGAGCACATCTATTCCAGAGAAAACAGTAATGCCGGTGTGAGAATAATTACAGTTATTAGAAAGGTAAACAATCTAAAACGAAAATTAACATCAACAGAAATTAAGTTACTGCTTTAAAGGCCTGCTTTTTCCTTGCTTTTGGAGAAGTATCTCTACACTTTTCTTTTCTTTACAAGTATATTATTAGAAACAATCGAGGCACACTATTTGGTGAGACCTTTTCTACTAGACTGGGGCACTGCCAAAACTCTCTCTCTCAGAGGTGACTACCAGTGCAGAGGAGAGCTTCCACGCCCTTCAGAATAGGGCTGTTCCTTGCTAGTACCCCAAGGGGGATGAAGTCGTGATGAGATAATACCTCAAACTCCTCTCTGAAGACGGCGAGCCAAGCCTCTCTGAGGGGATACTGCAGCGGTTGTATTTCTGTACAAAAACTGCAAAAGTTCAGGTGACTTTCTGGCCCTCACAGACGTTCAGTGCTTAAAATGAAATTTGCCGAGGGGCCTGGTGTCCACCTAGCTGCATCTAGCCTTGCTAACAGGCTGCAGTGCTGGGAACTAATGCATCAAAGCATATAATATGCACTACGAATGTTGGAGTACATCTCTCTCCCCTTAGGAAAGCTTTTGACCGTATAGCTAAGTCTTACTGAAGGAAACAGCAGCTAAATGTGCACCAAACTGGGGAGTTGCTGAAAAGCTTTGGCTGAACGGGGGCCTTAGACAGTCATTGCTTCTTCATATGGGCAGAAAAGGTCAACCCATTAAAATGTGTACTTTAAATGGCTTCTCCACTGAAATTCATCCAAGAAGATTTACACACTCTAATATATTTTGAGATGTTCCTCTGGGCAGAATACCATGCAGCCTGCACACCTGTCCTGCTGGACAGATGATCTCTAGGGGAGAAGAGCTCGTAAAGGTCTGGTTATTTGTTTAGCCACCCTGTCTCAGACATATGGAATTATATAACCTTGTTTTTGTAGGATTACTTTGCTAAAATAATATGAATATCACGTTTTTTTCCTCTAAAACATATTACAATATAATGTTGCCCTGAGAGAGAAAAGGGGAAGATGTGCAGCTCCTCCTGTTTCATTTCCTGCTTTCACGGATTGTTGTGTTACTAAAATATTTTTATTACAGAAGAACTTGAAGCAATATACATTGTTTGTCAGAGGATTATTTATAGTCCCTTTAAGCTGAATTTCTGTAATGAAATCCATTTACAGACATTCCACAGTGCCCTATGGTTACTTGCTTATGCAAATGAAATGTGACCCTTGAAATAAGCCTCTTGCCCTTGCTGTCACCCTCCTTGGCTTCAAAGGTCTACAGACAATCGCTTCTTAAGTGAGTGGGTTTTTTTTATTTGGGTTTGAGCGGGGAAAGAAGAAAATGAAAAAGAAAAACCTTTGCATTGCATGGTTTTCTTGCAGAGATTCACAGTCACTGACTGGTTTTGCGAGATAACGCTCATTTATTTTAGATGTTAATAGGAATCCTTCACTTATAAACATTCTTCTTAGATTATACCCTTTTAAAAATGAGATTCTTCTATAACAATTTTGGAAATATTCAAGTGATTTAAGTATCTGGATTTAGGATTTCTTCCGCAGTTGAACTTTGATTTCAAATTCAGATACCTGGTTTCAAAGGTCATACTTCTGGGCTCACAGATGTGCAGTTTCAGCCTGACATACCTGCAGAGCCAGTTCCACAGTGGCCTGTGGAAAAAAAGCTGTGAAATTCTGCCCTGTAAAAATGATCTTATTTTATGGATGGCTATGCTTGCAGTAATCTACACTGATAGAAATGACCGAGTGAGCAAATATGTGGGCTACCAAAAAGATATTTCAGAGATGTGGAGAGGACAACTTTTAACAAAAATTAGTTATTCTACATCTTTAATTATTATCATCTTCTGACAGAAAATTCAAGAGAGTAGACCATACCACAATAATAAGGGCTACATTTACAGTTGATTGCAGGTCCCAAGTCACCGCATTACTTGTATTTCATGTGTTTCTGAATCACTGTCATCATGTTAAAATTTAGCGTGCAACATCATTGCACTGACAGTATTCATTTTACGATGCTTTTTTAAAAATATTCCTAATAGTTCATGACCTCTTAAATTAAGCAAAACAGTCATAAAAATAATGAAACATTCTGACAGCAGAGAGTTCTGTATGGATAGAAAGATTAAGGGAAATGTACCTTGAGATGGTTAGTTACGTTCTTTTCAAAAAGGGAAAATTTCAACAAAAGCCAGTGGCAACCACTTCTTTCTCGTTTTGATGTATGACATCTGTAAATAAAAGAAACTGACTTCAAATGAACCAGGCTGTCCACAACAATGGTATCTCAGCTAAAGTACTTGTCAGGAGCATAGTAGGCTTCCTTATCACCTATCTAGTTTCTTTTTAAGTTTCATTGTAAGGTGGAGTTGACTACCCACAGTTATAGTCCACTTACAGCAATTGCGGATACCTCATTTACTTCAGCATTACCAGAATAGCAGTGCACAAGAGTATAGACAGCTTTTGCTGGATCTTATTATTTATAGGTGATTCCAGCTGGTTTTGATTACAAAATATTTGTATCTTAAGGCCACGTTGAAGATAAGTAGACGGCCGTGACCCCACATAATCCTGAGGCCTTTTGCGGTAAGTGGTGCTCCAAAAAAATGTGAGGCAACAGCTGAGATTATGTGAATAGAGAACTGCAGCCCTGCATACATTTTATAACCTGTGCAAGAATGTGGGGGAGAGTAACTCTCATAAGTCCATGGACTCAGCGCTTTTTACCTCTTCCTGGGCTTCCTGCAGTCAGCGCAATAGTTCAGTGCCATTGTCCATGGACCGGAATGGAGCTCCAGATTCCAATATTTCACAATTCTTCTGTGTTCTGCAAGTGTCAGCGAAATGGGGCTCCCAACCCACTCTAGTGTTTGTCACCCCGGTCTAGAATTGTGTCTGGACAGAGGGTCTAAAATTCCATATCTGTGATAAGCCACAGAAACATTGACAAAAAAAGCAGCTAGACAACTAGAGGGTAGGGAAAGAGGCACTTGGTTTTGTTTGTCCGTTGAAAAGATGAAATTACCTCAGAGAAGGAAGAAATTAGGTGGGAGAATAAAAGTGGTTTGGAATGAACCTTTGGTTCTTTTGTTTTAGGAATTAAAAATTAATTACATGGAATTATTATTATAATTATTATAGGGAAATTCTTCCTTGAACAAATTATCTTTATTTTTGCATCTTCCACAGGATTCTCCTGAGTAAATGTGATAGGAAAGTCATTTTAAAAGCAGGTTTTTCTACTTTTGCATTGACTTTCTAGAAATACAACAGAGAAAATTGAGGTCTAATTTGTAAAACCAGTGAGTGTTCATGAGTGCATCTGAATTCCAAACTATACCTGACTATAAAAGAGCGAAAACAATTCTAGTACACTGCAAAACCAACACCCAGTGTCTCAAAGTCTGGATAAGCACATGAATGAATATTGTTACCTCACATTCACCTCCCTTTCTTTGCAATGACAGGTCAATATTTGTGATACAGCTGGATACAGTATGAGTAGGACTATGAGGAAATAAATCATTCAGAATACATATCAGATCAAGAATAACATTCACAATAACAGTGCCTAGAGCTACTCACTCAACAGTGACACTAAGACTAATATGGCTTTGCTGTAAAGTGGGTATCGTCTGTCCTACAGCCTCTGGAGCACACAGCTAAGTAAATAGCACATACCATATTGTATGGCTCCAGGAGAGCTGAAGTAAAGTTATGCAGATTTTCAACAGCTATGGAAACTTTTGTGTCAAGACAGGGCCTCAACTTCCTTGGCATATAAAATTTGTGTAAATACTTCCTGGTGAGTAGGTTGGCACAGCAGGTTTTTAAGGTCCTGCAGAGTGAGAATGCATGAAGACATAGATCCTGATAAGCTCAATTATCTTCTCCGTGTGACTTCTACATAGGTTAGAGTTGTGGGTATCTATGTCAATAAAAGCATGGTCTCCTGCTGTTTATGGACAGATCTCATGAGAATTACTTGTGATTTTAGTATGATTTCAGTGTCAGGCATTGTTTTCTTCGGTTAAAATTAAATACCTCGTTCATTAAGAAATGCTCAGTTGCTTGTTGAAATATGTCTCTTCACCTGACTGTGCTTTGTCTAGGATTACTTGCTTGCAATGAAGTGTGTCAATACGATCCCCTAGAGTACAAGTGCTTACTTCCTTTTTAGGAACAGTACAGATGACATGAGTGTTCATTCTCCTGGATGCTCATCAGTCAGGTGAAGTGGAGAGCTGAGATGCAGGCTCTTAATTCACATAAATATCCTGGAGTTCCCACTTGAGTTAGCTAGCTGGCTAGATGCAATAAAAATTAAGAGTACAAATGCTGCACATACTTCAGCTGGCAGCCACCTGCTTTACTGCAGAAAACAGGATAATCCTTTTGTCTGATGAAAGTCCTTCACCACTTTCCCACAGTTCCTTTTGTGCTCCACAGAAGCCAGCAAGTTCTCCTGCAATCTTCTGGAGATAAAAAAATAAATAGAGAGCTATACAGCGGAAAAAAAGCTGCAGTCTACCCCACAAAAGCTATAGGTCCCCACCAGGCTTGTTCTGAATCCCAGTGGAAGGGAGGACACACACACAGCTTTATGCTACATGGGTGAACCTGCTGCCCAATATCCAGAGCTAATCACCAAAGCTAACCTTGCAAGACTAAATTTGGATTTTTTTCCATCCATCTTCTTCAGGGATTACTATTTCTAATCAAAGAATGCCTATAAAGTATAAAAAAATGGATTAAACCAGCCTTTTGCCCTCACCAAATTCTATAAAACCTGTCACTGAGTGACATGGCACATAGATATGAAATTCCTCTTTTAATATGTAGGCTGGGAGGAGGAGGAAGAAAAGAAAGAGTAGAGTTCATAGTGACAGAGCTCTAAGAGACTCTCAGAATTACTTTTTCTTCGTATTTTCAGCACTCATCTCTTTTAAACATTAACCAGAGGTACAGAGTGTAAAACCAGCTGTGCTTATTTCTCTACTGCAAAGTTTGGTTAGATTTGAACTCTTTGTACGGAAACCTACTCATCTTTCAAACATATGTTATTCTTTTTTTTTTTTTTTTCCAAAGTCTATGGTCTCACCCTAGCAAAATACCACTTGTGTGGATCAGTGGGGTTTGTCGCCTGGGTAAGGACTACTGTGTCTTTGTTACGGAGAAGCCCAGCTGAGCTGTTTATGCAAGCAAGGACTATTTGCAAGTAATTTTCAGGATGCAGCTGCACTGTGAAAAGAACTGTATAGTCTATAAAAATAGTGGGTATGCCTTGTAATCTTAAAGTCCTGGTATGTTTGCATGGAAACTCCACTAATGTCCCTACATTGTTTCTTATGACCTCACAGAGGAGCAATGTACTTTCAGGAAGTCTATTCCCAGAGCTTGCCAGGGTCTGACATTTTAATCATGGAAAGCAATTCATCTTATTTTCAATACTAACTTAAGGATGACTTAATCAAGTGGCAAAAATGTCCCTAATGGTGCTTAATTACATGACTAGAACAAATGAAAAAAGATATATTTGATAAAACGTAACTGAACTGTGAAAATTATTGTAATATAAGAACTATTCCATTATCTTTGCATCAATTTAGGACACTTAAGATTGACCTCTTGGAGGAGGCAAGATTTTTCAGTGAAATACAGGTTGGATGCCTAGTATCTCACCTTTTTAAATGTTTTATTTCCATTCTGAGTCCTATTTTACCTTAGAGAATATTATATGAAATAAAATTTTCATGAAACTATGAAGTTATATTTCTGTTTTATAGTTCCGAGAGAAACCAACTGACTTTTAAAGATCTTGCTCCCCTATTTGGCTGAAGTTTGGGGTTATATTGTTTAAAAATCCTGTATTTCCAGCGTTCTTTATGTGATCATTTCCATATTTTTCTGAGCGGAAATTATGGCTAGGACATTAAACAACAATACATGCATAACCTATAGATCATTATTCCAGCATATTCCAAAAGTACCTTTTATTAATAAAAAAACCCACTTGGCTTCCACATATAGTGTTACTAAAAGCTAATGAAATTTTATATGCAAAGGGGTTTGCAAAATGATCTGTGCACTGTGCTGACTACACTGGTGTGGTACAGAGCACTGAACTCATCCAGAGTAAAGCTGAGAACTAGTAAAAAACAAATTTTAAAATTTTTATTATTTACTTGTTTACTTACAGGATTAAAGAAAAAAAGTAAGGCAGTTTTCCATATTCACCAGGAAAGAACGTATCACTTACTCTGTTGGCTTTCAGCACAGAGATGTGTTTGCTACACAGGCAGTCAAAGATATTACCAGATATGGGGCAGGGCTGTTCCTGGCTGCAGAATATCAGGGGTGCCTTGTTTATAGGAGAACTACATCAGTTTATGTTGTGTCAGCATCTGATGTGCATGCAGATCTCATGGACTCCATTTCAGCAGCTACACCTCCCAAGAAGTTCTAGTCTTGGTCTGAGAAATTAGTATATGGTATTAGAGAGAGAGACAGCAAAGGAGAGATAAAATAAAATAATACCAGAATGAACTGGGCTCTGTATAAAGCTGTGAGAAGCTAAACACATTTCTGAATTGAAGACAGAGGCTTCTTCAAATGCTGAGCTATTTCTGTAATGCCCAAACTCATCTTGCTCAGCTTTACATGTCTGCAGTATGAGAAGCTGCACAAAAGAGGCAGTGCTGAAGATCCTTTCTCTTTGTTGAGCTAGGTGAGAACATACACTGATTTCCTCCTTGACAACCCTACTGTACTGCCTCAGTTTCACATGGAGCTCCCTTCGCAATGCTGGTATCGTGGTCCCACCTCAGCATCTGCTTTATCAGCAGCATTGGCACATGAACAGTCCTTCATCATATTCTCACAGTCATCAGATAACCACAGCCCTGCCCTGGATTTATGCTCTACTCTCTAAGGGAGAAAATCTCGTCCTCCTCCTGCTCTGTAGTACCTAGCTGATCAAACCCCTGGCCCTTTCTGGCATTAAAAATCTGCATCTCAGATGCATACAAAATGCATCAAAATTTGATGCTTTATAAAAGCTGCATCTCTAGCACAGGTCATCTTAAAAGAAAATAGGATTAATAACAAAACACATAGTAAAAAGGGGGGTTCCAAAATTCAGGTGGCTCTGTAATAGGTGAAATATGTTAGGAGGAAATTCTCAGCTGTGAGGGTGGTGAAGCACTGAAGCCAGTTGCCCAGAAAAGTTGTGGATGCCCCATCCCTGGAAGTGCTTAAAGCCAGGCTGGATGGGGCTTGGAGCAACATGGCCATGACAGGGAGTTTGGAACGAGATGATCTTTAAGGTCCCTTTAAACTCAAACCATTCTGTGACTCTGTTATTCTAAGAACTTGTGCTTTAGATATCTTCATATGTGTTTGTATTTTCCAATTACTATTACCAGTAGTAATCAATGATTTACAGAGGGTTCCTTGGACAAGACTACGTAGTAGTACACTTATTTAAATATCATTTTCAAATTACTGGGTAGATATATGTGACAATATTTTTGTTAAGCGCTAATTTTGTAGACATTCCTTACCAAAGCACTGACAGTCCCTTTTTAGTCACTTGTCACCAGCTTGACATTTGCCTGTGAGTTTTATCACAATACAGTGTATATAAGGTAACCAACACTGTGTAGCTAGTAATCAAAAAGAAGAGCTTTTGCATCATAGTTGTCCTAGCTGAGATTCAATTATTCTTTATGCATTTTGGCCAGTGTAATGCTTCTACAGCATCCAACTTCAGAGATGTTTCGCAGAGAGCTGCAGATCTAAGGCTTCTAAATAGAAAATTGACTAAAACAAAATGGGGCACATTGTTGTCAAGACAGATATGGGGAGTGTTCAGAACAGCAAAAGGAATAATTGTATGAAATTATAATAGTTATAATTACTATCATTCCTTATTAAAAATATGGAGACTACAGTTAAGTATGTATTTCATAGTACATCACAAACAAATAGCTCTGTGAAATTGTACCAAAATAGGGCAAATATGTGTACTTCAGCAACTTTCAAGGGTTAAAGTATCATGACACATTATATATACATTTATACCAAAGGCCAGAGGGATAGTAGTCCCATTTCTTAATTGCTATGGCATTTTATGGAACTTCTGCCTCTTTATGGTTCTGTGACTTCCCTCATTCAGGAAGGCCAGAATAAAAAAAAAGGTCAAAATAGATGTCAGCCCAAGCAATTATGAAAGAGAGAACTTGGACGTGACCCTGAGATTAGAAATGGTGACCTGTCACAGTAACAGGGGAAAACCTGCCATGCTGCCTTTATGTCAAATACAAACTACCATGGCAGTCTTAAAATGTGCTCTCATTTATTTGCATTTTAATCTCTTTCACCTCTAATATTGGGCTTTCCTTCTCATCTTCTCTCTTCTGCCGTACACAGATGGCTCAGATGGCAGAAGACAGGCAGGGAGTTTAGAATATCCACATCTCTTGCAAAGAAAGGTCTTGGGAAAATGGATCAAAAACTTATTTGCCTGGACATGAGGACAAGAAATAACACAGTAAGCAAATTGTGGCCTGACTCTGAACACTGCAAGAAATATTCTAGGGTTCCTTGAAGGTCAATGATATCTTGATCTCAGGTACAAAACATCCTCAAAAACTATGTAAATGGGAATGGAAGAAGAACCTGAACAGAACTGGATTTGGAAGCAAAATTTTCCCTTTTTTTTTTTTGTATTTAAGGTTTAATCATAGTAACATAGCAACATGGCTTACTATTTTTTTTTTTTGCAAAGGAGATATTTTGTTTTGGTTTTTAAACATGATTTGAATTAACTATGTCATCTTTGTACTCAATTCATTACATAGAGAAGCATTTTCTCTGCAGTATATCTTTTATTTCACAGTTGACCATCTGTGGAAAGAATATTGTGGAAGAGATAAAGTTCATTTTCACTGGTAAAGCATGAGGCCACGCTAACAGAATGCAGGGATGAAGTTTTTAACTGGGCCATGAATCAGAGATCTAGCAGCAGCATGGCAAATTCTCATTAGAGAATGGGTTTTCTGCTTGCCACTCTTTAGCCAGAGAGAAGGCCATATCCTCAGAGGTCATCAGCCTGGCCATCAAAATTCTGATATGCAAAGTACCAATGCTTTCATAGTATAGAGCTGTCCTTTTTCACCAGGGATTTCTTTACTATTCAGCAAATTAAAATGTTTAGTTAC
Source organism: Oriolus oriolus (assembly GCA_013400235.1). Lineage (NCBI taxonomy): Eukaryota > Metazoa > Chordata > Aves > Passeriformes > Corvidae > Oriolus > Oriolus oriolus. The sequence continues at coordinate 442,574 of VXBT01003146.1, forward strand.
AGGGTTTATGGTGGTTGTACGTCAAAAGTTTCTTCTTTGCTACCAGACTATCCCTATGTCAATCTTTTTTTCCTATCTCAGCAGCAGAAAAGTCCCATTTGACATCTGTACCTGCTTTTTGTAAACAATCAATATTCACTGTTCAGAAGGGCAGACATTTCTTTATAACTTTTTTACATTCTGGAAATTAATACAGTAATGTTCATATTGCATTGCTTAGTCTGATTTCCTAACAATTACATTATCACCAAAGGTATGAACAAGTAAGATTAGATCTGCCCCCTCCTGCCTTGCTGGGACAAGTTCGTGGTTACTCCAGAAGGTGCGGCTTGGTTATAGAAGTCCTGTTTGCTGAAAAACAAATGTCCAGAGATCGGACATCCTAGGAGTGGTATTCTTAATAAATTTAAACACTGCCCTCCCTAGTCTGAATCACAGATGTATGTGACTGCCTGTGAACAGTACAACATTTTTGCCCCACTCCAGAATAGCTGCTATGCCAGGAATAGGAAGTAGAGGAAAAGCAGTAACAAAAATCAAACTTGAAAATATGAGCTAGGTCTAATGAAGTGTTAGAGAAAAAACCTTAAGAGAAAAGTTATGCAGATTACATAAATATGTAGTTGATGTTCTGCCATTTTCCTGTGTTCTCTAACTTTTACTAGGGTAAGGCTTAGAATTACTCTTGAAAGTAAAGGGCCTTTTAGCTGTGTAACACTGTTGACAAGGAGTCAGTCGTCCTTTTCCCTCTATTTATCTACTGATTGCAAGACTTCATGTATGAAAACACACTGCCATATGAATATATATTATATGAATATTAGGACAAATCCTACCACTGTTACTAAAGGAAAGAAGAGTTGTTCCTTTAAAAAAAATTAATTGTTCTTTATCTTTTTTCTATAGCTATCTTTCCCAGATCCTGAAATATTGACCAATGCACATTTCTAGACAGCTCCATGTATCTGTATCAAAATAGCTGCTCAGCTGCACATGCACTTCATAAATATAAAGTTACTTCCTGTTTGTACCTGCTGTACTTTTGACTGTAGGATGTCACTGAAATGTTGCCTAGGAAATGTCTGTCTGATCTCAGTTTGGGACAAACTTTTCTTACGTTTGCTATCATGTAAAAACACAGAAATAAATATTTTCATCAGTAACATTTGAACCTCCATTTGGTAGCGTGGATATTGCGCATGGAACGTAACTGAGATTAAGAACTTACGTGTTGTACTCTTTTCTTCTCCCGGAATTTAAGGTTAAGAAAATATAAGATCAGAGGATGTGTAGAGACCATCTCAAAATTGCTGCTCTTACGAAGTGTTTCAAATCTTTGGCAGGAACATCTAGTAGGCAGTGTATAAAAACAGGCATCCTTCCAGTTGCGCTGTGAGTCTGAATATACATGCAGAACAGTCACTGTGATTTTTGTCTGATCATCAGTGGATCACACAACAGGGAAACCAGAAATACACTGTGTCCTTCCAAACCTGCTGTGAACAAAGTAGGACTTGAAAATATCTGTATGACTGTGGGGGCAAGGACTGGAGCACAATTTGTATAAAAGTGAATAGATGCCATAATCAATCATTTTGATCATTTTATTTTGCAACTAATACTCTTTCAAAATATGTATTTTTTCCAGGACTTATATAAAGAGACGACTCTTAAAAGCTCTTGTAGGGTTCCACTATTTTGAATTCTATCCCTTATTGTTACTACTGGGAACAGGATTGAAAAAGAAATACATATGCATGCAATTTAGGACTATCTGATATAGAATAATTGCAAAGTGGGTAAAAGAACAGTGTGTTGGCAGTTGGTTTTAAATTGGCAAAATTGATCTTCCAGTTTCATGGGTGTATCTGTATAAAATAAAGGAGGTATAACTTCTTCTTCTACTCTTAGAAGTTGTGATTGCTTTTAAGAAATCAGACAAGTGGGTGAAAATTTTTTCTTGAAAGCTGAATCTTATTTTGATCACTCATCTTAACAGTCTTTTTAAAAGTAAGCCTTCTACCTAAACATGCAAGTTAACTGTTGTTTCAGGATTAGATTCACGCATGCTGATGTGAAACCCATTTTTACGAAGTATGTATTTGTTTTATCAGATGGGGAGCAGAAAGGAATAATGAGTGTAGTACTCCTATATTCATAAGGTCTGAAATGAAATATAATGTGGTTCATAACAACCAAATTTTTGTGACCAGCATAACTTTTCAGTTATAGTCTTTATGAAACAACATAAACTCTTGTGAAGTAACACAAAAAATTATAGTATGGAGAGAAACAGCAAAATATTTTTCATGGGCAAGGTGTGTAGTAATAACTCAATAGAATATTTTATTTCCAAATGCAGGTAAATATGAATTCAAAGAGCAGTACCATAACAGTAGTAATAGGTGGTGAGGCAGCTCTCCAAAGCAGCCTAGCTGAAATACCTAACATTAGGTTTTGATAGCCAGTGGTCACAAGTAAGACCACAGTGGAAAGACTCCTTCATTCCTCTATTATTGGATTTTTAATGCTTATTGTCATCTCCATGACGAAAAGAATGACAAGTCTGTGTGTTCTTCTAAAGATCTGGTCACTGTAGCTTTCCTGTTACAACTCAGCCGTGGACCTAATACCAACCTCTCAGTGTGATAGTGCAAGCAAAATCAAAATTCTTTCTTTATTGCATTCTATTGTCATTCAACTCCAAGTCTGTCAGAAGCTCTGTGGTGGATATGGGAGCTGAACCAGACAGCTTCAATGGATGTCAGTGAAAACTGGGGGGGAAGAGAGGGACTATTGCATCAATATTCAATGCTATGTTCAATTCTCTCAGCTGGCCCCACATGTGCATGGAAAATTGGAAATAAGCTAGTCCAATAACCAATGGAGGGAAGAATGAGGTTAGAGAGTCTATGGAGAGCCCGTTAAAACGATAAGGGAAAGAGTTTACCTGGAAGTATAGGAGTGGCTGGTCAAATCTATGGATAGAAAAAGAGCTTTGGGAAGGCATTGAGAGACAATCAGGTACTGATTCGCTGCTTTAAACTTCTGAGTATTGTCACAGTGAGAGGGCACTGTGAGAAAATGCCTCTTTCTGTAGCACAGCACTCAACCAGGCAGGAAAAAAAAGGCAGGCTTGTTCTCAAAGTAGCTGAAATAATTTTGACTTCAAACTGTGTCCTGGCAAGTACCAATTATATCGGTCTTTAAAACCACAAAATTTAAGTCTACCAAGAGTAGACTTTATCATGCTTTATATTAACAGCATCCTGTTTAAAGAACGAGACATTGCTCACTGTACTGCAGTGCTTCATGGGCCAGAATGTGTATAGAATTTTATTTACGTTTGAGTTGTGATTAAATGCATGATGCCCATCAAGGTTTCTATCTCCTATGTATTTAAAATTTTAAAAGGCATGACTTTTTTTCCTTAGTGAATGCTGAAAAATACAAAGCATGATGAGGTTTCAGCATTGGATATGGGAAAGATATTGTCTATCAGACTGAGTAACTTGCCCAGAACTGTTGTCTAATGGGATTCTGATTAAAGGAATTTCCTTAAACCAAAAATTTTCAGAAAAAAAAAGAGCAACAAACTGGTACCCACACCTTGCTGGATCACTTTCATTCATATCTAGAGCCTCAATATCCATTTCTAGATAAGATTAAGTAAAAGTTTTAAACTGAAAACTCATCATTGTAGCAGAAAAACTCATCTGTTTCTGAATCTAAAAAACACATGCCAAATAGCCAGTTTTCCAGCAAGTAAAAACTTCCCTAGAGGTGTAACAACAGGTGTGGTTCTACATACAGTGAAGTAAACAGGCATCTTTGTAAGCCTGGAACCACATTTTTTTTCAGATGAAATCCAGCAATGACATTGACACCTCCCATGTACCTGTGGAATCTGTGAGCAGTGGATTAAAATATAGCATAATTGGCTAGGTAATACAATCTTCATTCTTCCTACTAATAGAACTGAATCATGTCAGATACAGGGTCTTGGGTTTGAACTACGGATCCAAATATTTTTCCAAAGATACTTCTGTTAGGAACCTGTATGTGTGGACATAAAGCTCACAAGGAAGAAGTCTGCACAATATGACATCGGTTTAAAGAACTCCAGATGAAATCGTCGGTTGGTTGGTTGGTTCTAGTGAATTCTCACGCACATCAAGCCATTGAAACTGTCTATTTCTTGCTTCAAAAAAAAAAAAAATCAGAAAGAAGCAAAGTTAAAAAGTTACCAATGGCCACCCTGTGTCACAAATATGAATACAGTTGTATGTTGGTGATGTTGGATGACACCACACCATTTCCTTTAGTGCTTCTTTCGACTGACAACAATCTTTGTCTGTGATAATGCCATTGACCTTGACCCTATTAGAAGGCTCACCTTTGGCTTATAGCACACAGTTCAACCTGCAATCAGTTACACCCAAGCAAGCTGTCAGTAGCTGAGAGTGTTGCACAAATTGTTTATCTTAATGTTTATCTCATAAATATTCACAAAGGCTGAGATGGGGAATCACATGTAGTCAAAATAAACAGCTGGTCAGAGATTCTTAGTACAATAGCATTTGTTTTCTCCTTATAATTATGAGAAAATCTTACAGTTTTGTTGAACATATGACCAATGAAATCTATGGAGATATTTTCAATTTGCAGTATGCTGTGAACAGTCATTTCTTCCTTTTCCCTTTTCTCTCTCCCCACTTTAGTCTCCCAAGGACAACAATTACTCAAACCTAAGGATATCACTAATTGAAGAGGTGTTGTAGAATTACAGAAAAAATATGGTGGAGCAAAGGAGATTTTTTCAGGACTGTTTTGAAATAAGAAAATGTAAAAAAAATTTTTTTTAATTAAAAAAAATTTAAAAGGGCCACAGTAGATTGCTGACATAATGAGCAGATTCAGTACAATGAGCAGATTGAAAGATGAGAAATTAGTAGATTGCTCTTCAATAAATCCAAACAACCACTGATTCACTCATTTGCTGAATGAATCAGAGCAAACTCAGTGGTGAGAAGATGAGCAAAAATGTGCAAGACATATTAGGACATGCAGAGAAATGATCTCATTGCCTCCACCCAAAGGTAAAGCTAAGGCTTGTACACTTCCTTGAGAGCATTGGGCATGACAGGGAAGTAGATAAAGTGGAACATTTCCTTTCAGACATAGATCTTCCTGCTGTGTTCTGCATCTACCTTGTGGTTAAGAATGGATTCCCACAGTGTGGGCTGCATGACTCTGCCTTAGCTCTGTGCACAAGCTGAGACACCGTGGAAAGCCAAGAGGCTGCTGGCAGAGCTGCTGCAGCGTGTGGTACCAGTTCTCCAATTTGTGTACTGACTGTCTTCCCTCAGTCGACCCCAAGCAGTTAACTGTCTTTTATTCAGCAGTTATTCTTGCTCTATTGTTATACATCCTGGTGCTGGCAAATTAAATCAGAGTAGGGAACTGCTGACAGATTTTTTTGTGAGGGACATTTGCCAGAAATTGCCGGTGCTAGAACGGCCAAAGGTACAGTTTAAACCTCCTGTAAACTTCAACTGTGTGGTCTTGCATGGATCCAAATTCAGAATTTTCTTTGTGGTTGCTGACAGCCCTTTGACCAAATGAACCTTTTATATTCACTGGCTATTCCAAATGTTGGCAATGACCACTGGACCTTCTTGGTCCTGTGTATGAAAAGAAAAGCAATTTTTGTGATCCAAAATTAAAAGTATTTGTAGGTACGTTTGATGGTAGTTATCCTAAACAGTAAAGACTACCTTAGGTATTGTTTCTTACTTTTTTTTTGTTTTGAGACTTGATGAAGCCTCAGGATTTAAGTCTGGTAATTAGAGAAGGTGTAGATGGTATTCTGATTTATGCAGTGCTCTTTAAAAAGTTAGATAAAAAATTAGCTGACAGCTTGTTATATGAATATAAGCAAGAAAGATCTGGTTTTTTGATGACAGCACAGAAGCTTGATTAAAATCTCATTATTAAACTAGTACAACTGGAAAAAAAAGGCAGCGTGTGCTTGTGTGAGAATGGTAGTTTATTACAAAGCAAAAACTTTGTCTAACAGCACAACAAGAAATAGTAATTGTACATCAGCTAGGTAGATAATCCATTTAAAGTAAGTAATGGATTGAGCCCCTTCAGGCAGGGCTTACATTGTGCATTTTGTTGGAAGGAAGGTGAGAGTCACATGAATGGCTGTCAGTGAAGCAAACACAGGGACCTGAGCAAACCCTTCACGTTTCTAGGAAGACATAGGAGCGCTTGCAGATATTGTAGACCATACTGGAGACTATGCTGAATGTGTAAATATCATGTTTATTTATGTATTTGAACAAGTTTTATAGTTACTTAGGCCCTGATTCTTCCAGTATTTGTGTACTGCTTATCTTGAGAATGCGAGCAAGAAGTCCACCAAAAAAAAGAGGGTTTAGATGTTGTACCTGTGGCCATGCTGAAAAAAAGAAATCCTATACAAGCATATGGCTTTCTGGCTACATTGAACCAGCTTTGAAAATCCCCTCTCATGGGGATAAACTTGGATTTGCAGAAGGCAAGAAAAGATTGACATCTGTAGCTGCACATAACAGCTTTTCTGGTGTGATTAATGGAAAGAAGTCAGCTATGAATATGACAGGATGACAAAATTTAATCAGTATGACCACACACAGGCATAAAATATAGAAAAATTAAGAACTCCAGTTCTTTGAGATCTATTAGAAATTGTACATAAATATTATATTGGCAAAAATCAAGCCTCTTGTCAGTTAGCATTCATTTAATATTTCATTGACTTCTTCACTTCCGGAATAAAACCTTTTGTAAGTACTTGCGGAAAACATGCATATATTGTATACCCATACTTTCTAAATTTATTATAGTGTTTAGGAAAACAACAGATAGATTTCTACATAATAAAAGTAACTACAGCGTCTGTTTCAGTTAAGTTTGTGTTGCAACTGGATATGTTCCCTTTTGTCCTCCAGAAGTTTGTAAATAGCTCCATCTTCAGGCATCATTCCCTCTGCTAAAAAAGAAAAATGTAACAAATATAGCCCAGCCAACGCGTCAGAGACCTGTTAGCATTTTGCAGTTTAACTTTTAGCAGTTAAACCAATGCAATGGTCTCATATAACCACTTCTCAGATACATTAAGCTGAAAGAAAATCATTGGGATTGAACCAATGGTCTAATGAATTCTGGTAGGTCAGTGGCAAAGTAGATGTATGACAGGAGTACATTTACCTGTATCTAAATTAGACTGAAACTGCATTGCCACCACTAGAATGTCTTTCTGTCAGCAGACAGATCCCAAAATACTCAAATCAAGTCAAATCAATTTTTAAAATGTGTATGTGGCTAAACAAAAATGAATGAAGTGAGAGAGGCAGCCCTCAGAAAATGTTACTATACAGGAGATGAAATATTTAAAAATCTTGGAGAGGGTACATGTCCCAAAATCAGGCTTGCAGAATGGCCTTTTTACGAACATTCAATGTGAGAATGAAAGACATAATTTCACATGCTTGCAGGAGTGTAAATGAGGTGTTCCTTGGATAATGAGGAGAGTGTAATCCTATTGTCTGATGAGTGTTCTTCTTCCCAGTGGCAGTGCCTGAATAACTCAGTGAAATGATTTGATTTTTTAATCTGAAAACACTTTGGAATATAGTTTGCCCCCAGAGCCTCCAAAAGGGATCTCTGTTTATTTAACAAGATATTTAGTAGTGTATAATATAATAATTTCTAGAATTATAAACTAAACTGAATATATTAGTCTGTCAAATATCAGTATGTTTGCTGTTTTAAAATACAGTCTATTGTCTTCATAATTATTTTCTACTAATCCTGCTGGTCAGATTTTATCAGATCATTCTTATTCTAAAGTACTGTGTGGTTCCATATTAAATAGATGTGTGTGATCTTCTCTCTCTGTGTGTAGGTATACATGAAACATCCTTCTTTTCTATAAGTTGTCACTTTCTGCACCCATCAGACATAAGATAGGTAACTGAGAACACAAAATATAACACAAAAGATACGTGTGTTGCTTCTCTGAAAGTGGTAATGTACAAAGAAACATTTTACTCCATTTCATAAAGGTTCTAATTTCACCATCTCTCTCCATACATAGCCTGTCCTATCAAATCATTGGGACTATTTCTAATCTGAAAATAGGAACGTGCTTGTATATCTTATGAAACAAATGTGCTGCGTTTCCCACACCCCAAAACACTGTACCTACTCTTTGTGCCAAAAGCCAAGGAAACTGAGTGTTTATAGGAAACTGAGCACTGTAGAAGGTACAGGATGTGAACCTAACAATCTGTATGCAAATTTAATACATGCCTAGAGATGTCATTCCTAGTATGGTAAAATCCTGCCTCCACTGAAGCCTGTAAATTTCCATTGATTTACATGGACCCTGGATTTCCTCTGCATCATTTTCTTGCCATATTATAGAAACACTTAGCAAAACAATTGAATTTTAGAAAATGAAAGTACTTCTGTAACTATATTTATGGGATAACTGAGCATTTCTTTGAAAGGTTAGGTTTGTGGGATTTTTTAAAAAAAATTTATTTCTTTCTATTTAGAGCCTACAGGACTTTTACCAAAGGTAATGACCTTAACTAATGATATTAGCTTTTATTAGCTAATGATATTAGCTTTTATTAGGAAAAAAAATGGATAATTATTGGAGTTCATGGACAATAGTTAGACTATTAGACTCTAGCTGAGTTACCTTAATAAGAAAAGAGAATTCATTTTTGTCATTAGAAAAGGATACCACTAGTATGAGTTTCTGGTTATACATCTAACAAATACTGAGTTGTTCTTTTCGGGAATGTCCCCAACCTCTCCTTGACTCATCTGCATTAGTTGGGTGGACAAACAAAAACCATTTTGGTAGGGTTGCTAAAATGATTAGTTAATTGTTAGCAGAGTGCTTCTCATATAGCATTGCAGATATGTGTTGAAATTTTATTGTCAAAAATTGGGATAGGTTCCCCAACAAACCAGCTGTCACATACAATAAATACTTCCTGACCACTTTTGAAGCTATGTTCACCAGCAGAAGCAACAAAACAATTAATTATGGCTGACAAAATGCTTTCACATTTCTTTTCTTTGTAAAGAAAAAAAAAGCCAAGACCTTTTTGTGAGATGATTATCTAATTCATATACAGTTTCTGTAATTTTTATATCAATTTGTCACTGAAATTATCATCTTAATCATATATTTCTAAGTAATAGAAGTTATGGGCTTGGTGAATAAAATAAATCTAAAACCATTCTTCCACAAGTTTGCATTTTAAAAAAACGAAGTGGGATATAGTTTCTCTGAGCCCTTCACGAGGGAATCTGAAAAATAAATCACTGAAGTCTCTTTTGTCTATCTCAAACTAGTAGCTGCTAATCCTAAATCAGTTACCTAGCTAACTACCAAAAGATTTTGAACTAATTCAGCATAAAGCTTGGATTTATTTGCAAATCTTTGATTTAAATATTTTGACTGAAGGAATTGCTTAGATCAAAGGGACCAGGCTGGACACAGCTCTAATTCATATTATTGTTTAGAAGGACTCCGTTATTGAGGACCTGAAGCCATTGGCAGGAAAGGTACTTAATTCTGTAATTTTTCAGGTATGCTTTCGTAGCCTGCTGTTTTATTTGCTTGCACACTCTCTTTTTTTCATGAATAAATTCAGAAGTAGAAACTTCCTCAGCCATTCTTCCCACAGGCTTGCACAGTTGACAGTATTCCTGTGTAAATCTTGTCCAAGCGTTCACTTTGGTTCCTTGAAGGGGGTTTTCCAGCCTGTCTGGTGACGCGCGCCGCGCGTTGCCAAGCAATAATGGAAATGAACCCATCAACTCATGGTTGCCTTCCCAGGATAATCTGCCGCCCCATCTGCGCCTTTGCAGCAAACTTCTGCTCTTCCAACATCTGCCCAAGGGTTATTATACAATGCATTTAACATATTCTCGAGGAGCCATAACCACCGCTGTGCGTAGACGGGAGGCCAACGAGGCCTCAGCAGACATGCCAGAGCAGCCTCTCCAGGGGATTGAATAGCAGCCAGATTCACCACAGTCAGTTAAGTACACATTCCTTTGGTACATGTGTGGCTAATCTAGTTTTAATTGAGCTCCATTGTTTTCATATATTTAGTAAACAAACGTGCATAGGTACAAAAGCTGCTGCTTGTTGACAACACAAACAGTATGCAGCCTGCTGGAGCTTTGGGCAGGCACCCTTGGCAGTAGATGTGGTAGAGTGTATTTAATGCGTAGACATATTTCTTTGTGCTTTTTGCCCTTTTCTTTTTTCTTTTGTTCTTTAACATTTCCTGGATCTTTTTGTCCCAGCAGCCTATTCTGTGTGATTATCACAGCTGAGTGTAGGTGCAAACACAATGTCCTGCTCCATGCAGAGACATCTGTGTGCCAGCATTGTTAGAGGGTATGAAGTGGGTTTTGTCTAGGTTTGCTCTCACTTTTTTTGATTAATATTAAGCCTCTTTAGACTGGGCTAAAAAGGCAGGGTTCTGCCACTGTGGTGACTCTTTTGTTGCCTTACAGGGAACAGAGACATGTCATTCACTTTTCACTTACCTCTAAGAGAACAAGCATTCTATATTTTTCTTTCCCTATTGTTATTCAATATTCTGCATATGATATTTAGAGAAACCTCATCATCCTTTGTTTGGTGTGTTAAATAAATGGTTGGTTGCCAAAAGAACAGGGCAGCTCCAAAACAAGGTTCAAGTCATCTTCCTTTTTTTGGATATGGTTTTAATTTGCTTTCTGTTGCCAGTGAGGTGGTCTGGGAAGACATGCACACATCAGGGCTAGTACCTGGTTCCCATTGGTGAGGGATGAGAGATATTTGGGGCAGTTTCTGGATCAGTACTTTGCTTGGATCCATCAGATCTCCTGTGGAAGCCCAGGGGATCTGCACAAAAGCCATCCCCCTTCCTACCAAGCCCGACTTTGTTCTCACTGTCACTGCAAGGGAGGACAGGATGGATTGTTGGCAAAGAAAGTGGTCTCCTCACTCCTTCCCTTGAGGGCAGTAAAAAATATTTTAGTGGTTGGATAATCTTTGCTAGTACACATGTCTAGATGGCAGCTCTTCTCCTGGCAGGTGGTCATGCATCTGTAAGCAGCCTCATTGTGCTTAATGCACCCCAGTGTTACATCCTGACCAGGGGCTCCTGCTGCAAGATAGCTCTCAGCTGTCTTTGCAGGGGGGGATGCTGCATCCCTTCATCAGGATGCTGTCCTTCATCTTAGCAAAGTCTCAAAGTGACATCTAGTGGAATACCTAGTCTCTGTGGGGAAATTTAATTAAACCACAGTCCCTTTATACCAGCACAAATATTGTGAAGGAAAACAACTCAACTCCTTTGACATTTTTACAAATAGGTTCAGTGGAAACTGCTGTGTTTACTTTAACTGACATTTGTTTTTTCAGTCAATTATCCCTCAGCCTTTTTTTCTTCCATAATTTATTACATGCCGCTCAGCCATAATAATAAATACAAAGTTGTTTCCCATTTCTGTTGTTGTCTTGCAGGCTATGCTATGAACAAATGAAATAAAAATGAGTGCCCCTAATCTCCCTTGGTTTTCCATCTCTGTGGTAACCTCAAACTATTTGTTATGGACCTTAGCAGTCTCATATGGAGCAGCGTTTAATCCCAAATGTGAACAGAAGATTAGTCTGCAACTCTAGTATTTTTTTTCCTCATGCTTATGTCCTGCTTCAAAATGCATGAAAGACACTAAGGGTTGTTTGAGGTTTTTTTTTCTTTTTCATTTCAGTGGTCTTTTGAGCAAGCTCTTTAACCATGACACTTCAAAACATCTTTTAGCCATATGACATCTTTCTGACTTAGTTGCTCTTAGTTCTAAAAGACAAACACTCCATCTTTATTCAGTTCTTTACTTCTCACTTCTATTTTTTTACAAGAATTTCCAAAGAAAATCTACCCAAAAATCCAGTTTGTAAAAGGAAGGCCCTTAAAACAGGGGGTGGAATCATAGGCTGGACTTCTGCAAGTGTTTCCATTGGTTTCAGTGCTTGGGTTGTAGCCAAAGCTGCAATGAAAAATTATTTTTCAGGTTCTTCAATGAAAAGCTGTCTGAATAGAGAAGAAACATGACTTCTTTTTTTTTTTTTAACTTGCTGTTTTAGAATGAAAATAATATGATTGCAAGGGCACAGCATGTTCTTCACAACTCTTTGGCATGCAGCAGCTGTGCTTTAAGTGATTTAAGAAAAAGCAGTGAAACAACAGAGTGTACTATGCACTCATTTCATCCATCAGGTACTGTCATGCTGCTACTTTCCTTTGTGCACAGACATAATCTGATCTTTAGTTAAAATCTTTTACTGAAGCAAACCAAATATTTTACAGCCAACAATCCTCAGCCAGTCATTTCATCTGAAATATTTCCATTTTCTGAACAGTTATTTTTCATAAAATCTTACCAGTTAAAAGCTATTTTTCTTCCTTTATTCTTCATAAAGAGCAAAAGGAGAACCTCAAGAGCTACATAAAGCTTTATATTCCATCTGGGAAGCTCATCAGCCATCCACAGAAATGAAGCAATTTAAAGTAACAGTAAATAGAGTTGTGAACATTTGGAATTTGGAAAGCTGAATCCACTGGAAATAAGTTATTTTTCAAAGTCCTTTTCAATATGGCTTTTGCCAATAATACAGTGAATCTGTGACATATCTAATGATTCTATAAAAATCCTTTATGTTCAGTCAACCAAATACCTAGGAAAACAGGAGGACAGAAAAAGTGAGGAGGAAGGAAAATATATAGCAAATCAATATAGAAATCAGCTGTATTTTATCAGGATGTGACAATATTAATTTTTTTATTCCTTGTGCCTAAATCTTATGTGCATCTTGCTTAGAAATACTTCCTTGCTGTAAAATGCTTTCCACAAAAATATTTAGAAAATCAAGTAGGAAGAGGGATTTCCTTTAATCAGTTTGCAACTTAACAGTTCATTTATGTTTTAATTGGGATATGGTGGAAAATGCCCTTCAGATTGCAACTGTCCTTGTGAGCTGTAGATTTACTTTGATTTCTGCAGTGAGTTCCACGAGTGTCAATGGAAGGGGCTTGATATAGCTCCTAGAGGAACTGAAATAAGGGGGGGAAAAAAGGAAAATCAAAACAAAAACTCAAAATGTGACATGGATTTACTGCACTGACTTTCCTATGAGTCTGTTTTTCCTGATCTGATATTAAACCTGGGTTTTACCATGTATGGATGAAGAGCTTAACTTCTCTTACTCTTTACTGACTCTGCTGGGGCTTCAAAGAAATCCTGTGACTTACATTAAGGTAAAAGCAAAACAAAAGACTATCTGGGACATGTGTAATTAAGTTCACCACAAAGAAGGCATATGGTCACACCTTTGCTAATGTAAAATCACAAAGGAGCTTTGTAACTGGAAAGGGAGACAAACCATGCGAGTGCAACACAATACGCTGGTGAAAGCTGAAGTGGGTAATCCTGCTCAGAGAAAGAGTGGAGCAGCCCAAAGGCTGAGGTTGTCATCCTGGGTAGAGCACTGAAACAGAGCAGTTGGAAAGAAGAGAAAGAGATCTATGGGCTGCACTTCCATGTTTCGATTTAAACACCTCAAATCAGCTTCTTTCTTTCCTTCTTTTTTATTTCCCACCTTAATTCATAAAGAATTGGCCAGCTTTTTAAAGGTTGGTTTCATTGAAATTAAGCATTTGAACAGCTCCAAAAATGTGACCCAGAAAGATCACCTCCATTGACATTGCAAGCACAGCAAAATAGTTGAGATATCCTACTGCAACTTTTGTGAAAAGATGAGTTCAAACCTTGAGATTGAATAGCTAATTCTGTATCAAATTATGTAAAACGATATAACCTTTTTTATGAGGTACTATTTGATAAGGATATTTTTATTAGTTTTAAGTTTAAGGTAATTTGATTGAATGTATTCATTGAAATAAGATTTTTAAATTGTCATTCCACATTTCAGGTTACCTGCTGAAAGAAATAAATGAATGAATGATCTTCACTTCAAACAGGGACATTTATCCTAGAATAAGAGCCAGATCCTACCAGTTCAGCCCAAATTAGAGACTAATGACAGCCTTCTGAATGTGATTCTGGCCCTGGTAACGTTAAAAAAAATGACAAACCAAGAGAGAACTACACCTGTGCTTGTCAATAAGCAGTTTCTTCAGAAAAGTTAGACAAGCATGTGACACAGACACTGCTGCATATAATTTCTAATTTCCTGAGAACCAGTTTACTTTTGACCACCAGCAGGGTTTCTTTGTTTTTCATTAGGACATGCCTAAAGCTCTCTGTGTAACCATATCCAGATTGCTAATGAAAAAATATTGTCTGGAGTCACACATGTAATCTGGAGACTGTGGGTATAATGAGGGTAGGGAGCAATGTATCAACCTGTGCATGTACTGAGTGGCTTTGTTACCCCACCACTGCCTCAACTGAGCCTATATTGTGCTGCTTATTTTGACAGATGTGTGTGAAAATCTGCCTCTAGGTGGAGTTTCCATAGACTAGTGCTTTTGCAGGCTTCAAGCCCTTTCATCTTTCCTTCCTTTTTTGTTTTTTGACTCAGCGCCCTATCCTCACTACTGAAAATTTAATTGAATTCTAATTAACTTAATAGAAATAGCATAGATTCTTATATCCTGGGAAATGTGATGCATCACGACAAAATTGCCTCCATTTTTCACATTATTTCACAAATGCAAATGATGTTCATCATGTATTGTAATATTTTTTGGTGAGGACTGACAGATTTCCTGAGACGGTTCTATGCAGTAAAAGCTGTATGATAAGGCAGGCTGGGCTGGGCTGTGGATAGTAACAAATCTGTCATTGCTTGTACGGCCACAAAAGCACAGACCCCTTCACAACTACAAAACCAGTGTGGTGCAAACAAAGGACAGATGCTTCTTGAAACCAGAATGAACCTGATTCTGATGATCTGGGGCCCTCTGAGCTCACTCTCCATTTTTCCATCCAGTGCCAGGAAGGCTGTAGTTGTTGTAAGATGCACCATGTGCTTCTAGGGTGCTATCTTGTTTTCTTTTTTGCCCTCTGCTCTCCCACGCATTTCAGCCAAAGTTTTATCTACAAATGCCTCCTTACAGATCAGTCCTCACCTCGTTCTTATGGTGGTGTAAAGTTGATGCCCGGGGCACAGGGGGAGAAGAAGCAGAAGAGGGAAGCAATTATTCTCTCCATACGTAGAGGCTTCCTCCTTCTCTTCCACCCCTCAGAAGCACAGGAAGTTCATCCTCAAACCATATGGTACCTAGAGATATGCTGTGAGTCTTGGGGGAATGCCAAGGGCCCAGCAGCACCCTCAGGAGCCAAGGGGGTCCTTTGCCTCCTCTTCCCAACTTTTCACGGCGTGCTTTCCTTCGCAAGTTCCCTTATCACACTTCTGCCAGTGCATCTCCTTCCTGGCCTGCAACACCTGTGCTGCATTACAGTGCAGAAAACAATACCCACACTGAGACAGGCAAACTGTATTTCATTTGTCAGCCTTGCTCAGCTCCAGAAAAGCCACTGGAATTAATCCACTCTGCAGCCTTTGATAGCCGGTTACTGAGAGGCTGGGTGGAGGTACTGGGGGCACTGCAGGAAGGGTCAAGGCCTCTGGTTCGATGTTTGAGCACACCAAGTTGTGCTTGAAGTAACCAGCAGTAATTGTTTCATTTCTGTGATGTGCTGGTTTCTCTCTGAGCTCTCCATTGGCAGTGATGTAATCAAAGTCACTTGGCGTGGAGTTGGCAGACACACAATGGTTTGTCTGCTTTGGCATTTGTGATCCACTTTGTTAGCAGGACCTGCTTAAATTTGAAATATATGATTTCCTTCAAAGTGGCGTAGTTTTGAAAAATAGCATGTGATGCACTAATAAATTATTCAGCCTTCTGAACTGGCTACATGAAAAGCACATTTTTCCATCTGCATCTGGCTAGGCATTTGCAACTGTTTCTCTTGGATCTGTACCGCAGCCCACTTAGCCATGGTTTTGTGACCTCCAGAAAGGATTAATGCAATATGTTGCGCAGGGGGCTGCTAGTGAAGGTCACTTGGAAGTGCAGGCTAGTGTGACATGTGGCTGCCCACCCGCTCGATGCTGTTGGCCGCAGGGAGTGTGTTACCCCGTGTCTCCAAACTGTGGTGAGCTCAGGCACGGCACACAGCAGGCAGAGGGTTCTGCTCCTTCCCAGCCATGTTCCGGTTAAGTGCTACAGCGCTCAGTGCTGCTGGGTTTGCTGGGGCTATTTCTCATGGGACCAGTAATAAGAGACTACCTAGAGTTATACCTACAGCTACAGCTAATGCAATGCCACTTACAAAGATCAGAACTTGAGACCACACCCTTAAAACCACATCTTGTGGAGGAAAAGGAGAACCTGCTGTGACTGCTGCCAGTAGGGAGGTCCTTTGTCATTCCTGCTGAACTTACACAAGGGGTTGGTACTAGTCAGCCATTAACAAAAACTCATCCTTTGTGCTTTTTTTCACTTTCAAGAAGTCAGTTTGGATTAGACGCTATTTTTGTTGAGTTCAGCTGCAGCATTCAGTACTCCAGTCTAAACCAAAGATGTTCTTAGAAGAGAGACATAAGGATGGTGTTAGTCCAGAGGAACTGAAACCTCAGCAGCTCGACTCCTTTTTACTTTCTCTTCTGTCTGGGAAATACCATTGTGCAGTCTGCTCTGAGATAGAAAGACTCACAGTGGAGATGGCTTTTTTAGGATTTTATTAATTAATTGTTTTCATTGTGCTACCTGCTTTCTGCATTCGGAGGTATATTTCATCAATCAAACAAGAAGTATTTGTACATGAAATGAGTACTGGAGCAGTTTGCAACAAGCTGTAGAAAGCCAAAATGATCTCTGTACCTTAGGCATACTGGCTTTCATAGGCAGTGTACTCTGTTGTTAGGCACTGGATAAACAATGACGATACCGACGGAAAACAGAGCTACACAAACGTTTTATTTTTGTGACAAAAGCTGTTCAGTGTGCCAGAAATAAAACCATGATCATATTCAGATAAAAAATATCAGGATTTAAATGCCCTGGGCCTTAATTTTGATGAAAGACTTTCGCATACCACCAAAAAGAGAAATAATCTGTACTGCCTAGGGTCTGGCATCAATCAGGCTCAAATTATTTCTTTGCCAAGGAAAATACATCTTCCATATCTTGGATAGGCTCGATGTCTGATGTGTTGGTACTAGAAGAAAACAAAAATTGGGCATGTTTAGACTAAGATGAGAAGTGTGAGTCCTACATGACAAGGAAAAGGTGCATATTCTTGTTAACCCTGACAAATCTGAGAAGTCAGATTTGAATTCTCATTAAATATTTTTTTAAAATAACATTGAGGAAGAAAGATTAGCCAGATTATGCCTTCCTATTATTGTAATGTGTGATTTAGTAGAAGAAGGAGTATTAAGACAGGCCATGAATGAATATGATATACTGCACTTTGGCTAGACAAATCAGGCACAGATTTAAATGGAGAAAAGTGGGGGAATTAGTTATCACTTTTTCCCCACCATGTGCATCGCCACAGTGGGGGAAACGCAGACAGCACAGCCAAGATTGTGCCTTTACCTCCCAGCTCTGACAACTGGTCCTCAGCACATGCTCTCCTGTGGCCCTCCCCTCCTTCTGTCCCAGCACCACACTGTCTCTCGCTTCAGTTCCACATCCACAGTACAGAAAAGCTTTGTCAGTCACTCCCTTAAGGGCACCCAAGTTTCAAAAAAAGCTTCCAGAAAGGCATAATTACCCCACTGCCATTAGCACTGCTGTCTTTCCCTGCCTGTGCATGGGTTGATACCCAGGATCTCACGCTGGCAGAGAACACCTTGAGCCACTTGGCCATATGTCCTTCTGGACTCTGCTGCTACTCCTCCTGCCTTGCATCCACCCCTGCATGAAACACTCTGTGTAGTCAAAAGTTCTTAGCCTGGCTCGCACGGACACAAGACATACATTTGGGATAGAAGTGGCTGAATCCAGTGAGACTCAGGAGTGAAGAAAACTCATGGGATCAAGGCTGTGAAAGGGTCTTACCACTCAGAAGCTGTTACTGGCCCAGGAATTTTGGTGGTTGGGGAACACAACCTTTTGTTGTCTTCTGAGTGGTGGAGCTTGCATTGCCCATATCGCATAACTCAGCCCCTGAGCGTGTGTCAGCAGATAGCCAAAGGATGATATTTCACAACTCTGCAGTAGCTGGGCTAACCTTCTGCAAGGCTCTTAACCTTGAGCTAATAAGTATTGTCCTTCAAGGGGTAAAACATTTAACTGCAGCTGTTTACTATTTACACAAAGGGGCTGACATGCAGGCCTTCCCGTCATGCAGTTTGGCCCATATGAACTCTGTTCAAAAAGAAAGGAGAACAAACATTCAGATTTTATTACATTTGCAACTTACAGAGGGCAGACTGTCCTCAGCTGTCACTTGTGAGCTCTTTCTTGAGCTTTGCTCATTGTCAGAGGCAATATTAATTTTTTCAGTCATTTTCTTTTCCGTTTGTTGTTCAACACCAAACCATGAAAAATGAGCACTGACGTAATGATTGATCATGGAGCTGGGGGTTGAAAGTGAACGCTAGAACTGTTGGGCTGTATATGAAAAGGGTTTGGGGTTTTTTCCTTTTTTTTTTTTAGATGATAATATATTGTTTGTGAATGGGTTATTTATTAGAGCCATGTGTAGCCTAAAAGGTTTGTAAAGATGATTACTAAAGCATATCCATATGTGGAATGTGTGTGCATATTTGTAAACTTGGCGATTCCTCCAGAATTTTTTTTTTAATGTTTGTAAAAAAAAAGGTCTCTGAAATTGTGTTGGGTCACTCTTTTTCTTAATAGTAGGCAACATATTTTCAAAACTATTGTGCTTCACATAACTTATACTTTAGTTCTGACATCACATGCTTATGTACCATTGTATACTTCTAAAATCATGAATAATCTAAACATTTGATAGTCTGGCATCAATCCTAGCAGAAAATTGCTTCTTTGCCAGCATATTGTATTCTCCAAATACTGTATTAGATCAGATACAGACCTCTTAAGGCATCTTTGTTGGAAGGTAACAAAAATTGGGTATGACTAAACTACTGTTTAGTAGATCTGGAGTGTTTTATCACAATGGAAATTGTCGTGGTTTTTGTTAAATTTTGGAATCTTGGAGTACCAGATTTTTCTTAAAGAAACATTTGGCCAGATCACACTCCTGTGAGTTTTGTCAATAGAAACTGTGGAGGTTCGGGCAACAAACCCATACTCTTGTTTCCTGCTCTTAACTAGTGGGTCTAAATGCAGAGCTGTTCCACTACTGTAAGCAGAGAAGTTCAGCAATAGCCCTGGTGGGGCTGAGAGCAGGACTTTTCCTGTCATATGTTCCAAGACACCCCAAATGGTAACTGGAATGGGTTCTGTTGGGTCTGACAGCATTAAATCAGGCTTTTACGAGATCTAAGCGTTGTACAAAGGAGACCGTCCTGCGGAGCGCCTCAGAGGCAGGCTGCTACCTATTAATCTCATTTTAAAGGAAATGAGGGAAGCAGCACACACAGGTGCTCCCTAGCAAGGCACCACAAACATAAAAGGAAACCTTAAAATGAGCTGATACTGCCGAGGGTAAATGGACTTGTAACTCAACATTGACAATACACAAGCAGTGGAGACGAACCCAGGTACTCCTGCATGCAGCTAAATTCAGGCCCAGGGCTTTGCTGAGGCTCTGCCGCCTGGGGAGTTTGCCATCATCTGAAATAATCACTCCTCATGGCTCTCTGGAGCTGTGCAAATGCACTCAAGCTTCTCTCTCCAAGGTGCCCACAGCAGCACTGTGCTATCACTCTGGATTGCCCTGTGAAGTCTGTGTCTTGAATATCTTTGTGAATATTTTCTGTGTAAATTTAAAAGTAAGAAAGAAACAGGTAAAAGGGACTTGGGAAAACAGACCTTTTCCATGTAGTAGAGAGCTTAGATTTCAAGAAATAGGGATGTTATTAAATTACGCGTTTATTTAAGTGTCTTGTTTTATCAAGGCATAAATATTTATTTACAATACTCTTATAAATGAAGGCATGGATCATTTAAATTCGTTTTTAGGTTGCCAGAATGCCTTGCTGGTTTGGACTGGAATTAAGAAAGATCAAAAAGTCATGTCACAAACCCAGCAAATACATAAAATACAGGTTTACTAGAGAAAAAGATCCAGTAAACAGAGCAGTCTGAAACTAAATGAGAAACTTAAAAGGGATTTGGGAAGTCAAACACTGGAAGCTATGATTTGCTTCTCATGTTAAAAATACCATCTCCTTCACATCTCCTTAGGATCAGGCTTATTTCAAACAATTCTAGTTTATGGAGACTATTCTATGGAAAAAATATTTAATATATTAATTTTCCTTTAGGCAGACATTTCAGCTGCAATAATAAACCATACCTAAATTTCATGAATGAATTCATTTTACATCAAAGCTATGGTTTATGCCCATAAAAAGTTTTGTGTTAGAGCCCAATGTGGAAAAATATATTTAAATATCCTGGAAGCATTTAATTCCTAAAATATGCAGTAAATGTACTTGAAAAAGGTATACAGTGTGTTGTCAGTGATGCCGTTATTTATCTTCAGCTATCATTTTGGAGAGCAGTTTAAGTACATAAATTCTTGAAGATTTTTTTAACTGCAAGTTATGAAAATATATAACTAGCTTCTTATTCTTCAGCTCGGTCGTGACTAGTCTCTAATTTTGTACCAACAATTTTACGGAGGAGGTTTGGAGGGGGATTGCAGTAACTGTTGTGTGTGATTGATGCCAGTTTAAAAGTCTTCAGAGCTGGCTTGTTTCATTTTTGTCAAAGATCAGCAATGGTTACACAGGGTTTAAACCATTACTGAGTACTTAAAAATTTCTTACCAGATGTCTGTATGATTGTGTTTTCTAGTCTAATATTTAACTGGGCATCAAAGCAGGCTCTAGGATTTTTTGTGCTCACAGAAACGAAAAGCAAAACCTTACTAAATTCATTAAATTAAATCCTTGATACATCCCATTGCTTGGTACATTGCTCTCAAGGAAAATTTACCATTCTGTTTCTGTCTTAGATTCTTCCATTTACTTTCATAACTTTTTGCTTTGTGACTGTCTGAGACTTCATTAAATTCTTTGGATTCTTTAGGATCATTAGTGTTAAATCATTGCAGCTTGTCCTCTGTAGACTGTGATGTGAACTTGCACAAGACATATTGGTGGCTACTGTACTGTAATATTTGATCAACTGCTCCTCCCCCTGGGCTTTTGTACCTTCTGTCTGAACTTTTATTACTGCCTGTTAAATTATGGCAGTCCCATTAGTGCTTAGCAAATGTCTTTGTTCTCCTGGAATTGTCACTATATGTTGGTCTGCTCCCAGCTGCTGGTTACGTAGCTTCCAATTTTGCCAGACCCTTATCTCCGATGCAGGTCTGGCTTGACTTTGGTTAAACGCAGCACCAAAAGTTCTCCAGCATTGTGTCAAGGTATTTTCCCATCTCTTCTACACTGTTTATTGAGTGCCTTTTTTTCCTCATGCCTAGATGGTCTTGTACACTAGGGGAGGAGTGTAAGAGAGATTACTTTAGAAATGTTTTCACAAATTCTGTTAGTCCTCCATTCAGATTTACCATTGTTACCAGTATGAACTCTAATCACTATATCCATTTCTCCCTTACATACCACTCCTCCAGCACACATATATGATTTATTTTATTAGCTTTGCTGACAGTTAAAGGTTTCTGGCATTTGAGAAAGTAAGTGTTGGCATTCCCAGTCCTGTGATCGTCAACTACAGATAAGTATTCCCCTGCAGATACTCAGGGAGAGTTGTGTTACTTGCTGCCTGAGCTGATAGGGTTGCAAATACAAATGCAATATAAATATAGGTTTTGAAAGCACAAGTGAGCAATTCCTTCCCTTTTCCATTTGAAATTATACGTGAGAATGTCTGTGCCATTACCAGTAATTCTTACACAACAAATACCAGATTTCTTTTTTAGACAGAAGTGGTATAGAGTAAGAAAGATCATTGGGTAGTGTTATAATGTATGAGTGCTTGCTAAAGTATCATATTCAGCATTTCTTGGAAGAATGTGACCTCATTATAAGGTGGCCTTCTGGTATCTGTTGTATTGCTGGTAGGCTGCCTATCCTCTTGCTTTGTCACTTGGAAATCTTTTTATACAGAACTGCATCTTCAGCAGAGTAACACACAACAAAAACAATGAAATTCAAAACACGAGATACAAAGGTTTTTCCAGTGAATTGTTTTACTTTCAGTGGCTATGATCTGTACTGCATGTCTGACCCAAAGTCATGTGGCCACACTTTTGCCCATATACATGACTGATGAGCACAGATCACTGCAGAAGCTAAAAAGGATGCAATTATTAATTCCTGGTTACTACATGGTGATTATTTGCTCTAGCTTGTTTCTAGTCAGTGTAGGTCTCTCTTGGCTGAGTATTAGTGGTGTAATTTTAGGGCCACTGGAGGGCTGGGGATAAGAGGGAGTGAGAGGAAAAAGGAATCACTTTGCATCTTTGTGGATTGACTGTTTGGCAGTTGTCATCCAAGTAACCACAGAGTGTAAACTCCTACTCGAGCTGCACCACACCTTTATAGGCACCTGTACGGGCAACACTCACTTCATTTAACTGAATGATAAATGAATCAGATGGATAAACTGAACATGTCACCAACCTTCCTGAGAAGCAAAATATTATTGACCCACTTACTTCCTTTCACATACTCCAGTGCTAGTCGAAACATCTCCTCTCCACTTCCCTAGCAATAATTATCAAATCCTAGATAAGAGAAAGAGGGTATCAGGCCCGAGCACAGCTCATACACTTTGTGCAAATGCTGGAGGGAAAACTGGAGAACGCCCGAATGACTGTTTTATTACTGAACAGGACTCTTTGTCTAACCTGTCAGCTACCTGGCTGGGAATCTCTCATTTTGACACAATAACGAGAGAACCAGTTTTACAAATGAATGTTCAGATGCTGAAAAAAGCAAGTTCCAACTCATATGCTCCAAATGTCACCTTTCTGTTTAATAAGGTGTAATTTAGGTGCCAGTTCAGTGGAGGTTTCACCCCTTGCTTTTTCACTTCCAGGTAAGCATGTCAGTGGGTTGAGATGAACATGCCCTGCAGCTTTGGCAGTCTTACCTGATGACAGCATAAAAAGGATTCACCACAAACACGTTTATTAAATATTCCTCCCCTTGGTTGGTTAATTTTCCATTTAAAGTTCTCATTTTATTCATTTGACTCACTCAGACACTGCAGTAAGGTTTAACATTGCAGTAAGACATAAAACTCACTCCTCTGGGAAGTGTGATAATGTAGCTCTCACTATTGCAACAACACTGTCCCAAGTTACGTTTCCCCAGGCTCTGTCCCTGCATTTTCAGGAAGTCAGACAACAAAACTGCAAATCTTTTCTCCAAAGCCTGATGAGCCTTCTGCATGTGTCAGCTGGCAGTCAGGTTGCTCCATTCAAGTCTGTAGGATTTGTAGTCTTCTCCAGAAAAATGATCTTGTTTTGTCTGAGGTGCCTTTTACACCCACGGCTGGAATAGGTGTACATGTGCAATCCCTGTGATTTTAAATGTCAGAGAAGAGATCTGTTGGATGTGGGCCCAACTTTAGAAAAATTAGCTCTTCAGTAATTTGTGATTGCAACGCTTACGAAGTTTTGACAGCTCTGCAGCCAGAGACCAGGTTGTGGCTACTACACAGCCCTCCATCACCCCTGCCTGAGGCATTGAATGGTGCCTCCACACAGTGGCAATGCCCAAGAACCTTGAAATCAGGCAGTGCTCCTCCCTTAAGGCATCAATTCGCTACCAGCAAAATGAGTGGAGGTATAGAGGGCCTAAGAAAAACGCAGGAAAAGCTAATGGTGCTGCACAATAGGGTCAGTTTCTGTGCTACCAAACGAAACAGGTCAAGGAGGAGGAGAAAGTAACAGTGGCCTGAGTCAGTGGCTGGAGTCCAAACAACGAAGAGGCACAAGGCAAAGGTGACAAGGAGGGGACGCTGGCAGATAATTGTGTCAAGAAAGGACTGAAAGGTCAGCATGGACAGAGGGGAGAGACACCAGCCATGTAGCAAACAGAGAAGGGTGGTTTTTTAGAGAGGAGAGGGAATCCCATCCCAGTGAGAATGACAGACTCTTGGTGACAGAAGCACTTTTCCTGAGGGATTAGTTGATCAATTAGGTAGCTTTACTGCAGCTTTTCTATAGATGGATGAATTACTAGCCCAAGGTAAATCAATTGCTGACAGAATCTGTGCCCTTCCTTAGATGTTGGCAGACATAGCTGTGCCTCAGTCAGGAAAGGAACTTTGTCAGAATTTGAATTAAGCCAGTGGCCACCTGTTTCTCTACCTGAGACTTTTTCGTTTCAAATATGGCCCTTATTCAGTTTTATTCCCAGCTCTCAAACTTTATTAATTGTTCTTCCACTGGCCTTCTGGTTGATCTTGGACACTACATACCTTAGTTTATACATCTTTAAAGTAAGCCTAAAACAGCTCATCTGAGGATGTCCTACCCACTAATGTGGGAGCTGTGAATTTAGAAGAGGTAAAACATCTTTTAATTAGATTAAATTACTTCTATAAAAATCAAAACATTCTTGTAATACATTTCCTTTCCATTTGAAATCCGTTTTAATAAGTGTTGCATACAATTCATTAGATGTGAGTTGTCACTTATCTTCCTTGTTTTAGTTTTTACTTTATTTGACTGTAGAACAATTTGAATAGAATCCAGAAAATACCAAACATTTGTCTGATCTGTCTCTGATATTGAACAGGCACATTACAGGGGTTGTGCCTAGCCAACCAGGAGATGTCTATAATAATGACAGGTCCTGACTTTTTGAAAAACAAGGTTTGCTTATCTGACACTAAAATCTCTGGCTCTTACACCTAAAGTTGAGAAGGACACTGAATGTCTGAGAAGCATATGTTCCAAATCAGCTGTCAGTAAATGACCGAGCAAATGCATGGAACAACTTAGACATTCTTCACACTTTGCAAATGCATAGACACTTTCTCTTATTTTCAAGTTTTTCCTTTACACTCATATTCAGATGGAAGCCTCTCCAAAAGCCAGGTAATGTGGTGCACGATGGGAAAATAGCACTGAAAGTGATTGATTGCGAAAAATGGAAGATGTATTGTGTAATTATATGCCAGGAGAAGGAGCAGGCAAGATGACTTGGTTTCCATTTCAAATAAATAGACAGTGGAACAATCAAGAAACTGCCAAAGTAAATGAATTCAGCATGGTTGAAACACCAGCACATCGCTGCCTCAGAGAAGGTTTCTGCCACAAGTTACAGCATCAGCAGTGAAAGACACAGATCTTCTGTTTTATTTTTCACTTCCTGAGCCACACTCTGCTCTCTGTTATTCTAACTGACATCTGGAGGAACGCCGGTGAGTTCACTCAAATTAGTCAGAGTTTAAATTATTGTAAAACAGATCAGATTCCTGCCCACTGTCCTTGAACCCCTGGGATATGCAAAATGTGTGATGGACTCTTTCTCATGGGGATTTGTACACTGATTTAACTGTTCCTAGCAACTTCTTCACCATATTATGAGCTTTAGGGAAGAAAGAAAAAAACCTTTTAACTATGAAAAAGTGATAGAAATAAAGAAGAATTAGTAGCTCTCCATGAAAATTGTAAAAGGTCCCAAGGCCATATCAAAGCACATTATTTAAATTCTTTTAGCTTTCACCCACAGAGCTGAACTTCTCTTCTAACTTGTCCAAATCTGCATTTGATCTTGTAATTCGAGATATGCTAAGTTAGAGGTTATCGTACTCCTTTGCTTTGAAACCTGTCACAGCACTTCTTGTAAAAGGCTTTGATTTTGAAAAAGCTGAATATAAAATCACAACATGCACAACATGCTTGACTTGCACCAAACACTGTCTTTACAAAAGCAGTGTTGTGCAGGTGTGGGAGCAAGGATTTACCAACATATGACGTTATTCACAGCTTATGTCAGGACAGAGCACTCAAACAGTACCACAGTCTAATACTTGACATGCTTTATGTGGAAGCAGGACGCTCCTTCATTAGCTGAAGGTCACAGATTATAATCATGCTTGGCACTTACAATCCTGAAGGTGTTGTACTCCATCTAATTAAAACTGGCAGATACGTAGGCTTTTATGCATAGGGAAAATGAAGTAGAGATTTCCCTAAAGGCAGAGATAGAAGAGGAAAGAAGTCATAGGCACAGAATCCTAATTCTAATTCAGTTCCTAGGTACCCAGTGCTTCCTCAGATTCCTGACCACACTTTCTAATAATAAGGGAAAAATCTGAATTTCATGAAAAAAAAAATTAAGTGAAGAATAAATACTAAATCTATCATTTATGCTAAACCATGGCACAATATTTTGAATAGCAAAGAGCTTTTTCAGGAGTAAGAATAGAAAATCAAAGCATAACACCCACTGGTTTTAAAATTCACAGGCCTATTACAAGCCCAAAGTTATAGCTTCTTTTTCTTACTACTACACATCTTCTTTCCCAGAGCAAAACCTTGGAGTACCAGCAGAAGCTTTAAAGAATATTCACCCTTCTTGCATTTGTGAACATCTAACACATTCATTTTATACAGACTTTGCATGTCAGTGCATTTACTAAGTTGGACACCATAGCGTTACTCTTTAGCTGATATTAAGCATTGAAGCAGAAGGGAAACCCAAATCTGACCAATTCCGTTTTTATAATTTTCATTCTTTTTTCTACCAAGTTTTTCTAATAGATGCAAACTTCATAATGAAATACCCAATTCTTCAGAAATCAGAGTTGCATGAAGCTCACTTCAGCTGGGAGCACAGGTACCTGTCATTCTTCACACTGGACTACATGATGTGAGAGATGTCCACAAAAGTCAGCTCCCTTGGTGCTCTCCATGCTCATTTGAGGTTGGCTGTTACTGGTGTTTGGAGCAGCAATGCTCATATCCCTGAGCTGCCAACTGAAGGGACGCATCTCCTTTGCTCAGAAAATTCCCTGACATCTGCAAAGGTAAAGAAGCATTTTGGAATCTTTCTGCAAGCACAGACAGACTGGGCTCTATCTGGCAGAGTTACACCACTGGTGTCCAGCAGACCCACTTGCAGGAGTGGGAGCAATGTCCAAGCATTCTCTGTCTTTGGGATGCAACCTGGCAGTGTTTATCCACGAAAAATGCCATGGAACTTGGCTTAAGTAACAATGTATGTTAAGGTCTATGTATCTTAATCAATAAAGAGAGAGGCTATAAAGTGCAGAGTCCATGCAGTTGAGTGGCTGTAGCTTGCAGCTTATAGAATCTGTTATTCTGTGTGGCAACAGCATTAACTAGAAGTGTTTAAATAATCACATTTTCCTATGTCAACTCTGCTCTTAAAATTGAACACAACAACAATTCTTCTAAAGAACTTTCTCCATCTCATTGTACACTAGCTTAGAGAATGTCTCAACACTTAATAAATATTGTGGACTTTTTAAACCATACTTTGCACTCTTAAAACATTGTGCAAGCATTGTCTAGCGACATCTGAAAAGTATGGAGAGATCAAAGTTCAGTAAAGTGCATTACATATGCCTCTTTACCTTTATTCAGTGGCTATAATTTCGAGCCTTCTGGAGATAAGGAACACACAGAGCAGGCTGCCACCCCCACAGTTATTTTGTTGCTACCAACTTGATTATTTTGTTCAAACTGGAACAATCAAGAAGGTCATTCTTAACAGAAGCATCAACTGTGGACAAGATGAATTATATCAAATAATTAATTTTTCAAGAAAGCACAATGTTCACTCATGGTGTCTTATATTTTTCCTTGTTTTTAAAACAGATTAATACACTAGAATAATTTTTCTTACATGTGCTTTAGAAAATAGCAAAAATGATAGTGTGGAAAGTTGAGAAGGTGAGAAGTTTTATTCCTCAACCACTAGCTAGAGAAGATTTCATGTAAGACTGTGGAAGACATTTTCTCGAGTTGAACAAGCAAGGCCAGTTATTTATACTGAAAAATTCCAAAGATTAAGCTTCTGCTCTTTAATGTCTCAGCCCTAAAAGGTATGTGATACATGTGTTCAGTTTATTCGTTTTTACACTTGCCCTTTAAGTGCAGCATCCATTGATAACCATTTAGAAAGCACTTGAGTGCCATGTGTTTTAGCAAAGCTAACAAGAGAGAGGTTTTAGATATAAGGACTAGTGTTTAAAATAACCTTGTGAATTTGCTGGTTTCTGTACACTGCCAGGAGCCAAGCCGGGGTGGGAGGGGAGCAGGGAAGCTTCAGAGGAAGTCTTAAAGAAATGAGCCATAGCCAATGCTGTCATCAGTGCCAGCGAGAGTCAGACTGGCAGTTTAGTCAGGGTTTAGCTAGTGTCTGGAATTTGAGCACCCCTGAACATAAATCCTTAATGCCAGGGAGCTCTGTAGCTGACTGGCACTTGAGCCAGGCACACGGACATGGAATGGCTATCCTGCTGTGGATGACATGTCCAACCTTTGAAGAAAGTAAGGGCTCGGATGTAAGAAATGACAACTATTTGCTTGTTTCACTCTGTCACATGGGATGGTCAGAATCACATTTATCCTTCTCTGACACTGGATTCACACATATTTTTTGTCCATCTTACTGCAAGGAGTTATTCTTGCTGCTGAACAAGGCAGGATGCTGCAAAACTATTCAGTACTCCAGAGAGATGTTTCAAATACAAGCGACCGGGTTTAATGAGGGAACAGGCCTTTTCCAGCAGTCATCAGGTTGCTGAAACTTTTTCTTTACCGTCTGTGAAGCAATATGATTTTCTTGGTCTTGCAAGACACCTTTTTTGGCAAAGGTTGAGTGTAACACAAGAGTTTCTGGACACGAGTGCAGTGTCAAATTTGACCCACTGCAGTGATTTGATTGCAGTGTTCATGGAGGCTGAGTATGCCTGAAATGCCTGAAGGTGTAGTTATCTTCTGTGTTATTATCCGAACTGGTCTGCCAAAGTCATGAAATTGAGGTTGGGGTTCAGTGAGGCTTGCCAGCGCCTTTATCAGCTGCTGAGGAACACAGTTCCAGAGGGATTGATGGGAACTGGTAGGTCTCTACATTTCTCAGGATCAGATCTACAACCCTTTCAGGATAACTACTGCACCATTATTGATACAGCTTTCAAAAATTTAGAATATATTTGCACCCTTGTTTTTTTAACCTAAACTACAAGAGCCTTGGTCTGAAACACTTCAATGGCATGAGAAGCTGGCAAGAAATGGTGGCCTAGGGCACAAACTTGGACTATTAACCTCTGACTCCCTTTAGTTCCCAAGAGATGCCCAGTGATCAGTGTTGCTTAATTAATCTGTAGTAAACTGACAGGAATTTTCTCCCAATTGTGTTACTTTACAAATTGTGGCCTTTGAAAACCATATTCATGTTATTCTTTAGGCTTTTTGACCTTCTATTCATCTTTCTCCTGCCATACAACAGACAAACTTCAATCTAGCATGAATGATGACAAGTGTTCATCTAGCAGGAGTCCTCATCAGCATTGCTCTTAGTTGTTCTGCCTTGAAAATACCATGTTTCAGTTGAAATGAGAAAAATGCCTTTATCCTCATTTCTCCGTGAAACACAACTTATTTGGAAGATAAGCCTATACCTGTTATGTTAATCATAAATCAATTATATTTATCCCAAACCTGGAAAGCATGAAAATACCTTCTTTCCTTATTGCAAAATCCAGTAGGATATTCACAGTAATTATGGCTTGTTTTGTACAAATCATAGGCTCATATCATAATCATTAGAGCTACAACAGAGTATTTGTCTGTCTTAGAATATTTGAAATGTCTGTTTCAATTGCAGTGGAGGTTTAAGAATTTATTTATTTTTAATAGCTAAAGTAAATTCTTTCATGAACCAGGTTTCCTCTTTTTCTTCCTCATGTAGCCTTTTGAGTTTAGTCAGATTTTACACGACATGAAGAAAGTGAGAAGGGAACTATGAGGTTAAGCCTGTAAAATACTATCTCTGCCCAGTACCACTGGCCATTGATTTGGCAGATAAGCACCCTGCAATATTGCTCCTTACACCTTTAGTCTGTAAATAGATTATGTCAGTCAAGCTGTCCCCACTGTTTGTTATTACTAGCACTTGAACCGTCCGATGTGTTTATCAGGTTCAGACCTCCTCAGAGTTAAGGAACGTACAAGAACAGTCACAAAAGCTGGAAATATAGACATATTCTTAATTCTGCTATATGCATAAGTGGCTGAGATACAGAGAAAGTAAAGATACTTAATTGTCTTCATGATCCTTATTTTTTGCAGCAGGGTTTTTTGAGGGTGTTTTTTTGTATGTTCATTGGGTAGCTTTGGTGTTTGGGGGTTTTTTAGGGGGTGAGGAGGGATTAGGGGGTGGTATTTACAGTTCTGATCCCACCTGGTAAACAGGGGTTTCCGCTTATAGGAAAACAGGAAAAATTGATTGATCTACAACCTGTAGCTTGCACATACTATTCCCCAACCTAAAAACTGGCTAGGTTCATTGTGGGCTTCAACTCCCTTTAAAGCAATTTACCCCATTTGATACTGAGGTACTGGGCTTGGCTCACATTGTGACTAACAGTGCCAAAGAATAAATTCTCTGCATCTTGCCTCACAGCTTAGTTGGCAAGATATCAAATAAGTACACTTCTGCTTATGAGAGTACACATTTCATTGTCGATGTCTAGAACTCAAGCACCAGAAATATCCCATTATTCTGTGTTCATTATTAAATAAGTGTCATGGACTCATTTCTCCAGTTTGTCTCGGACTCCATGGAATGTAAGCATGATCTTATGGTCAGGCCCTGCTGCCCTTTCCACATTAAGTACTAAACTGTCAGAATGAATGGAAACAGGTGTATGCAGAGAAAGAGAGATGGCTATATCTGAAAGAGTGATTTTGATTGTTGTAGCCATGGTTGAAATTAAATCTGGCTGAGAAGTGCAACTAAAATTGTTCAGGCTCTTTTGTGCACCATCATGACTAATGACCATTGTGCCAGCAAGCATGTTAATAAAAGGGCATTTCTAAAATTTCCTCTTTATGACAATACCCATTTCAGTTTCACATTATTTCTTTTTGAAGCCTCTGGAATATTCTGTCTTTGTTGTGTCAAAACTTCCTAATGAGTAGGTCAAACAACTCAAATACAGCCTTCATATTTCTGTCGCTTCCCTAAAAATAGGTGACTAAAATCAGTCGCAGTGAGTTTGCGTGTAATTGCCAGTGCTGGAAAACAGGGACCTGACATATCTATCCCATCATTTCTCATGCACTGTGACATCTGCTCTGCCTGGCTCAGGCTCTCTAGGTACAAAGTGCACTTTGAGGTTACATGCTCTTCCTACAGGCTGATGCTATTATGGCATCATGCATAAAAGCAGCTGCTGTTTGTGTCAAAGTGCAGGTATGATAATTAATTTTACAGGACATAGAGCATAATGAAGAACTGAATCAGTGCAGACAAGTTTAAACTGACAGTCTTTTGTTATCATTTTGGTGGGGAAAGGGGGACATCTGGTGGGAGGTCTTTGTAAAGAATTGAACAACGTAATTTTCTATTTGCAGTACGATACAAATCTCTAGGGAAGTTGTATATTCTGAGTAACCTATAGACTTTGCATAATTTCTAACCAGGAGAGTTGATTAATTAATGTATATCAAACCCACACAACAGGATGTTTTGCAGTGGTGCATACTGTAAAGCCCTCTCTTCCCTTTTATCAAGTTGACAAAGAAGTATAGCTAAGCCTGGATGAATGCCCAGTACCCTCTTGTAATGAGATTTTCACAAAAGGTCTGGGAGAAAAGTGGTGGGATGAAGACTCATCCAGAAAAAGCACTTAATACTTTTTGCTCAGGGTTAGAAAATAAATATTAGAAATCCTCCAGCTTGCCTGAGTACATAAGAAAGCAAGACATTGTGGCGTTACTAAGCCTTGAGCAGACATCTTCTAAAGGATTATAACCTGCTTAATCAACCTTTGGGAATGCAACAAAGCAGGAGGCAAAACATACAGTTATACTTGAGCATGATGCTTAAAAATAAATTACAGCAGATGAAAGGAAGACATAGGAATGTGGTACATCCAGGTTAAAATGCCCAGTATGCTTGGGCCCATCGTGTAAATAATAAGTAAAGATTGTATTTACTGATAAAGAAGAGGACAACTACAAGTCTTTGTTGTTTCCATCTTCTCTGATCCTTTCCTGGCAAGAGTCAATCTGGAATATGCAGCTTTGCTCCTTCTGCTTCTGTTTCATAGCTTCTGTCCCATTTTGTGAATGATCCCCTTCAGAAAGCATCCTATGACGAGGTGGCTCCAGGGTCACGGCAGCCACAGGATGGGAGCTTCAGTTTTGCTGTGGGAGAAGCAGTGCTGGAAAATCATTCCCCGCACAGGTATTGCTGCATGGGACTTTGAGGAGAAGACAGCCAGCACGATGGGAAACCTTGCCACAGCTGCTCGCTCTGCCAGGCCTTCTTGCTTTTTAGCTGAGCTATCTCACCCACTGCAAACTGGGTGAATCTAATTTCCTGGGAATTCTGTGACAGACGCATTTCTTTTCACCAAAGTCAGCACAAGAGATCTGTTGCAAGCTGAGAATTGAAATGAGTTCTTCTTCCCCTACTCCACTGCCATATTTCATTTCTTTGTCTAAATCATTTCATATTCTGTGTCCCATGACAGCACTGTTACAAATTCAGATGTTTTTTTAATATTTCTCTGTTCTCACTAAAACATTGTCTCTGAGTGCATTCCAGATTTATCTGCAGCCTTTAATGTGCAGTAAGGGACTATCAATGCATCTAATTTATGCTTGCATTTGTATTTAAGTTATCATTAGCATAAGGTATTAAATCAGATAATGATTAACTTGCTTTTGCAAAGCTAAAGCAGAACTTTCTAAGATCAAATGTATCTTACTACTCTCCAAAAAGTTACTTCCATATAAAGTATGTTTATTAAATGTGCTGAACTGTTATGTAGTTCCTTTAAATTTATGAAAAGACTCAGAAACTGCTTGGCAAGAATACTTGAAATGACAATATATATCATAAATGCCTTCCATACTATATAAATAACAGCATGCATAAAGAACAACTAAAAAAGTTTAGTATGTTCACTTATGCTCTGAGTATAATATAAGCCAAGCTAACCTCATTTTATATGAGGCCCTTTTTCACTCAAATATTAAGCTTTATTTTATCAGTTGTATTTTCATTATTTTTGGCCAAATCTGAAGTGCGAGCATTCAGGCTTCTAATCCTCCTGATAGAGAGGAATTTAAAAATGGAACAAGGTTCAGAACTGATGGATATGTAACTTACTTTAAAAGATGGGCTTCTGAGCTAGCACAAAGAAGCAATGCTAATGTTGTGATCCTATCTGGAATGCACATTGTAATTGTCTGGACTTTTACTGCAAGTAAAGTTTTACTTCTCTGTTTCAAAAGTGAGTGATGTCATGGTTTGTTAATTTTGGCAAACACTCAGAGCAGTTTAGTTTTGCTGCATGCTACAACTGGCAAGATAAGCCATTAGGAAAATTATTAGAGCTAAGTGCCCTTTTACTGTCAAACAACGAAGAATACAATTTGTTGCACTAAATCTTCAATTCCCATTGGTTCCTGTAGGGTTTTGTATCAGTGATGCAAAGTCATTTTCAAAGGCAGGGTCTCACAGCTGATGATGGACAGCAAAGCAGCTCTGTGAAATACCATTACTCAACAGTTACTGCACTGATGACTCTTCATCAGTGTTGTGTGACAACAATGGTTGTGCGACTAAATTGTCCATTTCGAGATGTTCTCAAACCAGGATTCTGGATTTAAATGGCCATTAATCAAAGAATAAAGTTTTAGCACTGCATCTGAACTTGCTTCTGCATTTGACAGGTGACAAAGGGAATGGTAGGTCATCAGTGTCATTTTTGAGAAAATCTCAGCTAGATTGCTCTCCAGGGGAGAATCCATTGGCTAAGCTGTGCAACTGCATTTTCAAGATTTGACCAGTTCAAGTGCCTGTAATCATGGGGTTTTTCATACTTAAAAGGTAGTTGAATTTCATCAGCAGCTTGGCATGTTCTTCTATTTTCACCCCATATTAGTCTGATGGGATTTTCTTCTTTTCTGTGGGACATTGATTATTTATGATTTGCTAGTGAAAAATACCCGCCTTGATGGAAAAATCAGCTAGTATCTTGTGGTAGATCTGCCTTTCTGAGAGCCACAGTAGCTTCACATCCAGGATAACTACTTACACTACCAGAGGCCAGCTGGAGGGTCAGTTAATGCTTGGTGAGGTGTGCAAACGGCATCATCCCTAAGGGTTGGTGGGAGTTCCCTTACAGAGTCCAAAAATTAAAAGGTTTTCATGACTCTCCATGTGTGTGTGGACTCTCCATATGTGTGTGAACATATGAATTTTTCAAAATACCTTCAGATTATTTTTGTGGAAATGAATCCATCTGTAAACCTGTTCTTTGTCTTAGTTGTGCAATTGTAATTGTCCCAGGCTGTTCTATGAAATAACAGGTGGCTGAGATGTAGTTGCATCAGGAAAAAAGAAGTCCCTTGTGGTAGTAGATTGCAGAAATCTCCAGCACAAAAAATAAGTGACAAGTGTTTGCAATAGACAGTTTATGGACATATAAAAGAGATATTGTCAGCAATTTGGGTTTAAATGATACTGGAGTTGATGCTTACCCACTCTTTTCCTAGGAACAGGGCAATAAAGAAGATATGTCTATATTTTTAATTGAGATTGTGTGTCAAAACCTGGAGAAACAAATACAAACTTGAACTCTACAAACATAATCCATGCCAGATTAATTTTTGGTATGGTTGCTTATGAACGTCACACACAACTGGACCCTCTGTAGCAGACTGGCTGCCCAGTGTAAGGCTGCTGACAAATTATATGACCTGTGTGTGACATGTACACAGCTGAAGGTGTGCAATGCATGCATCCATACTTTTAATTATAAACTCTGAGTAGGAGTCTTCCATCTTCCTGGAAAATTAACTCTTTTTCTTTGGCTGCAGAGAGGTAAAAGATACTCTGTGGGAGAATTAAAAAAAGGAAGCATTCATTTGAATTGAAAACACAGACAGGAAAATACGTGACATCTATAGCACAAGAGTTTATTTCTAAAGGATTAGCTGATGAGATTTTTAGGAATAAATACAATGTACATTAGGTTTAGAAAAGGCTTTTCCCTAGATTACTATAAGAACATTATGCCATTGATTTCTGACACTGGATTTGTAAACTTAAAATGTAGTGTTGAATCAGTAAGCACAGCTTTCATGGAACTTAAAAATCATCTCATGCAGTAATTGTTTCAGCTGTAACCTGATGCCAGCAGAAGTGTGGGAAGTGTGATTTCTGTTCTAATTGTATAATGATTGGGCTGAACTTTTTAGTTTCAATGTAATTCCATAGAATTAATGAAGGTGCACTAGAAGAAAATTCTTTTCTGGTCTAATTTTCAACTGGATCTTTCTTTTCGTTTTTTTTTTACCCAAAGATATTTGTGAGATGGCTATATTGGTTGCATCTGTAAATGCTCATGCTAATTTAATACCTGTACCATATTGTGCACTCCATGTTTAGGTAAGGAGGAGGAGAACTCAAATGGCTTTGAGATAGTCCTATGGTCATTGTTAGTCAGAAATTAGGATTGACATATTAGATTGTTTATGAGAGTGCTGGCAAAAGGGTTTGTGAAAACATCACTGAAACCACTTCTTAAAGCTAGAATAATTTTTTGCAAACAAGTCTGCTTAACACATTTTAAGCTCTCCTACTTGGCAGAACAAAAACCCTCCCTGCTTGGTCTTGGTTCAATTATTTCCACTCTAATGAAAAGAACAGTCATTTCCACTTCTTGTGTGGAAGTAGCAATAACAATTCAGTATTTGCAGTAATACTACCAGCCGAGGAGATGCAGGAGCGATGTCCTGACACTGAAAACTCTCTTAAGATGCTTCTGTTTAGATAGTGCATAGTGAAAAGATAAGGTTTGAAGTATGCACCCAGTTCTCTTCCTGCACAGGAAAGCTAAACACTGTTCTTGCTGGCCTGTTTGTCAGGCTTATCTCATATTGGAAGAACATCTAGGAAAATGTGCTGTTTATAATCCTGGAACTGATTCAATGAAGCAAAAGCCTGATGTTTCCTGCTGCTGCCAAGTCTTGACTGTCAAGACAGGGTTGACTTTTGGTAAACCAGAATCTGATCTTTCATCATTTTTTGAAATATCTCTGTTTCTTTCATTATTTCTTCTTCCTATTCTTTCTCATTTTCCTTTGGCCACTGGAGAAACAGATATCAATCTATATTTCTACACATGTATATGAGCCAGCCAAGAAGGCCAGTGGTATCCTGAGGTGCCTTAGGAAGAGCATCGCCAGCAGGTTGAGGGAGATGATCCTGCCCCTCTACTCAGCCCTAGTGAGGCACATCTGGATGCTGTGTCCAGTTCTGGGCTCCTCAGCACAGGAGAGACGTGGAGCTCCTGGAGCAGGTCCAGTGGAGAGGAACAAAGATGATGAGGGGAGTGGAGCATCTCTTTTATCCATAAAGGCTGAGGGAGCTGGGCTTGTTCAGCCACAAGAAGAGACAACTGAGAGGGGATTTCATCAGTGTGTATAAATATCTAAAGTGGGGGTGCCAAGGAGATGGATCCAGGCTCTTCTTGTGGTGCCAAGCGACAGGAGAAGAGACAATGGGCAGAAACCAATGCACAGGAAGTTGCCCCTGAACATGAGGAAGAATTTCTTTACTATACAGGTGACCGAGCCCTGGCACAGGTTGCCCAGAGAGACTGTGGAGTCTCCCTCACTGGAGATACTCAAGAGTCCTCTGGACACAATCCTGTGCCATGTGGTCTAGGATGACCCTGCTTGATCAGGGACGGTTGGGCAAGGTGACTACAACTGTAGTCCTTTCCAAAATTAACCATTCTGTGATGCTGTGATATGTGTTTAAATCTATGTATAAACATGTCTATGTATAAATAACCTTGCAAAATCATCAGTAGCTGAAATTCACTTCTCTGGATCAACTGTGCTGAGTTCACCCATCAGGAAGGAGAGAACCCCAAAGCATAACAGAACTCACAGCCTCTTTAAAGGCAACTCAGGCAAAGCAGGCCATGCACTTTTTCAGGACCAGCTTCCAGGATACACACAGAGAAGGTGCTGGAGTGCCTGGCCCTGCCTCAGGATGCCACCAATGCTCTGAATCATTCTGACTTGCCAGTACATTGTAAGGAAATATTTACATTTCAGTGGTGCACAGGAGCACAACTCAAGATAAAGCACTACTGTGCAAGGCTCTAAGGCAAACTGAGCAATAGCATACAGACTGCTCACATCAATTTAGAGAGCCCTCAGGAAAATCACTCCTGTAACAGAAATTACTCATCCTCTGAACACCAAATGCTCCGTTAAGCTCTGAGATGTGCAGTAAGACACAGTAATCGCATTTTGCCCGGAAGCGTTTGGGAGTTAATAATTCTTGTAGAGAAAATCCACCTCATTCAATTCTCGGAGGAGCTCACTGTCCACACAGCCATCAGATCAGTCCAGTTTTCATCTAGAGATGTTGCTTCAAAGGGACAGCAAGTATTTCATGCTGTATGCTGGAATGTAATTCTGCATTGCTCACTCATAAGAAGATAATAATGAACAGTGACTTAAGTGACTTAAGTGACAAGGACTACAACAGTGATGGATAATATTGGCCAACACAAACTGATCAGCGTCTGTGGGGTACAGAAATGTCACTCGGCAGCTCCAGCTTTGAGGGACACACTGCTTTCCATGCACACAATGCTGGGTCCCATTTCTGACACTCTCAGCTGCCCCCAAGAGAAGCAGAACCAGGCATGAGCTGAGGGCTACTCACATCTCCCACTGCTCTTGCTGTGAACATGAAGCACTTTCTCTCACATCCATGGCTCTGTAATTGTACAAGCCTACTTGATGGGAAATAGAAATCAAGCTTTCACTGGCCCTGCAGCTCAGTTCCTTCTCATTCAAAATATTGTGAAGGTATATTTATTTAGTATTGTTTTA
Organism: Oriolus oriolus; assembly: GCA_013400235.1. Taxonomy (NCBI): domain Eukaryota; kingdom Metazoa; phylum Chordata; class Aves; order Passeriformes; family Corvidae; genus Oriolus; species Oriolus oriolus. The sequence goes on from VXBT01003146.1 coordinate 480,893, forward strand.
AAGTTCATATGCCTTAATGACAGAAGCTTTTTACACAAATATTTGGAAGCTATTCTTATGCAAGCTTTTAAAACTTAACTTCTCTAGAGTACTCCAGGGGTCTAGACAGATTTATTTCCTCCACATATGCTTTCTTTCTCTCTTCCTCTGTTCATCTCCCCTTCCCATGTTCTGTAAAACATATTAACTTCTTTATCCTGAGAGGTATTTACTTTCAACTTTTTCAAGAGACAGACCCTAAACTCCACAGCTACATCATCTAGTCTCTGGAACTGCAAATGTTCCTATGCTGCCTTGACTCTATAAGCAGTTACAAAAAAGTTTTTTTCCTACTTTCCAGTGCCTCATTAAGAATTATTAAATATCTTTCTTATAATTAAATATATTATTAAAGTATTAAATATCTCCACCCACTGACTTGCATGTTTTATCAATGGTTAAAAATATCCTGAAAGGGTACAAGTCAATCAAATAAATACAGCTGTTTGCTGGCTCTTGACTGAGACAAAAGAGAACCATAATCAACCACTTTAGAGCAAAAGTAGGTTTATGCAACTGACTCTTGAATTTTGTTTCTAGGGTATTTTGCAAAGAGGAGGAAATGCTTTTAACTTACGCTGCCCCAGAGTTGTAATTATTGCACCACTTCTTTGGATTTTAATGGTGTTTTATGTCTCCGTGTATCTAGTTCATAAATTCTCAGACATTTTTTCCCACTTTGGATACCTTTACCTCCTTTTGGAATGGCAGGCCTCAGTACCATGAAAGTAAAAAATAAGCTGTTGCAGAAGAGACTGAAAGATTGATGAAGAAGAGGAACTAATAAATTACATGGAGTGAGCATATCCTGCACTTATTTCACATAATTCTTGAAAATTATTATGATGTAATGATTTTTTGTTCCATAAAGAGGGTTTTTGGCAAGAACTTGCCTAGTGAACACATCCTAGCATTAAACCTACACCCACTTTTTTTCTTTTTTTTCCTGGCAGGAACTGGCAGTAAAAAAAAAACCCTAAACCTGGGAATAGGTCTGCTGGAACTCGCCACCACTGCCTGATCTGCTTGCTCCTTTAGTGGGCTCATCATCATTCAGGTAACCTTCATGCTGTTTAAAAACCCAGCCCCTGCAGAGCTGTGTTATTTGAGTTATTTCGCTCAGATGCCTGTTTCAGAGCATCCACCTCAGTAACTTCGCATCTTTCGAGCACAAAGCATCTCATTCTGACAAATCCGGTAACCAAAGTAAACGAAGCTGTACTTGAAAAAAAAAACCGAAACTAACTATATAAATATCAGAGGTGGGTACCAAAATTGATTGTTTTCAGACATGGAGTAATCCATAATAACAAATTAAACTGACAATGCAATGCGTAACAGGAGCTGATCCGTGCTACAAATGATAAGCAAATGGCAATGGAAACTAAGGCTGAAAGGGGTTGTTATTTTCAGCTGCAATTTGTGTAACTCCATGATCAGTCTCTCTGATTCTGGGAGCACTATCTCAGTTCATCTGTCAATCATGCAAACAGGGGCTTTGCATTGTTTCTGATTAAAGAAGCTTCACACGTTGTGTCACAAATCTCACCTTTGAAGAAATCACGGATTTAAAGGCAGGTACAAAGGACCTCGGCTCCAGAGCTCCAAACAGGAGGTTTACATTGAATTAAGGGTGGAAATGGTTTAGGCCCTTCCAGAAGCACCATCTGTTTCTACGGCTGGTCATTGTTTAGATTATTTATGACCATAATTTTAAATTTATCTGGTTAACCTTTGGATAGCCTCCTAAAATAACTATTGACTCTTTGAGTTTTCAAGGTAATATATTAAGATGCAAGGGTTTAATGTTATTATTTTATGGAAAGAACCACAAGCATTTTTATGTAATATATCAATACCTACAAACCCAGGAAATAGCTATACTATCACACAGCAAAAAGAACTGCAGCATCACATATTTGTTGTTCATACCATGACCTATTCAGACTGAAATTTCTTCATGAGAAAAAACAAAGGACAGCTTTTTCTTTTTTTGTGAGACTCCCCCTCCCCTGCAGTATCTATCTTCATGTCATAGTTCAACTGAGAGGATTGCATGGGATGAAGTTCCTCCAAAAATAATAGAAAAGAAAAAGGAAATGGGTCTTGAGGACTCATGACTTGCATCAGATTAAAATGGATGAAAGGAGATGAAAAAAAGTATCTTACATATTAGTGTGTATGACCTCATCCTGAACTATTAGAAGTGCTGGGAGTCTTTCCACTTTCCATGAGAGATCAGGTCCCATAATTCAAAAACATTGTGCAAAAATAAGAAATGGACAGAGCCCTGGTTTGTTTGGCAAACATTCATCAAGGATGGTTCAAATTTAGGTTGAAAATAAGCTAATAGAAATCAGTATGTGTGGGAAAGGTTTTTTAAGACTGAGATAGGTTTAGTTGGAGTATAATTACAGTTTTTATGCTCACTAGGTTATGCATACCAATATATTGACTTCAGAATTAAAGAGCATCAACTTTCATGAATTTGTTTGTATTTAAAGGGCAGAACTCCAGCTAAGTGAGAATATTTATAGAATTTATTCTTCAAAAAGGGTGAGCCCCCAGTCTCATGTAGCTTTTGGCTCCTCTCTGTGTAACAGGCTAAAAACAAACCCTGAGATTAAAACACCTTACTGTTTCACTTTGGACTTTATGGCTTGTTTCCAGTCTTGGCCTAAAATTCATTCTACGGTACTCTGGATCCACACAGCACTATACAAAATGTAGATTAATAAGGATATTGGCAACCATTAAAAAAAAATTTAAAATATACTGCAGGACAAAGTTAGTCTTTTCTTAGCAAAATAAGGATAAATTAAGGAAAGCTTTTTAGTCTTCCTAATAATGTAATGCATTCCTCTTCTCACCAGAGAAAAGAGTTTTAAATTATGAAAATCTAAAAAAAAGGCTTACTCCCTGATTATCTCCTTGCATTCCCCCATCATTAAAAAATAAATCCAAGAGAGAGATTGCAGTACAGTCCTACAATAAACAATAGCCCCAGGTATTTTAGAAGGACCTATATATACCTGGTAGAACAAAACAATATTAGATGAAGGTCTCAAAAATACATAAATTCAGGGCTCCCAGGCGGTATCGCAGAAAGATCAGATTGTTTCATTTGTGTGAAAAGCAGCCAAAATGCTGCATACCTATTCTTTTTGTTACTTACCCAAATTCACTTTGTCATATCCTTTTTAGCAGTCAGTGAAGGCATTCAACCAACCACATCATCATGTGAGCTGCTGAAGTCAAACACAGCAGATGCAGAAAACCAGGATGACTTATTTTATTACCGATGGTAGCTTCCCAAAATGCACTCGGTATTGTACCCTGTAGTCATGGAATCTTCCTTTTTATCGTTCTAAACCCATAAAATTAATTTGTCATGTTAGACCCAGATTGAAATTGCCATATTCATTTGAAACCCTAGCAAAAATGACATTAAATTATTTCAATGTATATTAACACCTAATGAGAGGGAATAAAGAAGGAGCCAGGCTCCCTTCAGTCATGCTTACTAACAGAACAACAGGTGATAGGCATAGATTAAAAAACACAAAATCTAAGCACAAGGAAGTTTCTTCTTACTCCAAGGTTGTCAAAAAATGGCACAAGTTGCCCAGAGGTGTTGTGGAATCTCCATCCTTGGAGATACTCCAAACCAAGCTGGACATGGCCCTGCTTGACCAGGCATGGACTAGATGACCTCCAGAGGTGTCTTTCAACTGCAGCCATTCTGTGGTTCTCTGAAAAGGAACTTCTCCTATAATTAGTTCACCTAATTCAGCTCCAGTGTGAGATTCCCAGCACAGTGTGAAGAATTTGATTTTATTGTAGTTTTCTATTCTGAACAAGATCCCTCAATGACTAAACTGTATTTGGTGAACCTTACTAATCACAAACAGATAAAGTGAGGGAAAATATGGGGGGGGG
>VXBT01003146.1:484901-499801 GCA_013400235.1 Oriolus oriolus
GGAAGGGAGGAGTGGTTGTCCTTGTGGTCCATCAGCTTCAAATAATGCATTTGATCCATAGTTAAGAGAATATTTTTGTTCAGTGTCTTGCTGATTTGATAAAGAAACAGAGGAGTGTTTTACAGTATTTCCTATGGTGCTGGCATGTGTTTTGAAGTTTGCTGCAAAATGAAAACAAAACTACCAGATATTGTTACATGATTTAATCTTATACTACCGCCTAGTGGCTAAGGTCTAAATGAGTCACAGTGAAACTCCATTACGTTTTATATATGGATATGTACATAGTAGTTGTGTATATTATAATATTATTTTCATCCATTTTTAGAAACCTTATTATGTATATTATATGTCCACACAATAACAGTATTGCCAAATGTAGTGAAGAGTAGGGAAATTCCCATGTTCAAGGACACTAATATTCATGTTGAGCACGACCAGGGAATGAGCACAGTCTTACTGTGAACAGGATCTCCATTTTAACATAGTTATAGTTTGAGATAGAATTATTTTTAAATTGGGCTGTAGTGAAGGACTTCAGCCGTGGTATATGTGATATCTATCAGTTGTCATCATTAGAAAAAAAACATTGTTTGGGTAGATTGTATTAAAAATGTCCCATTAAGAGTTTCTTGCATCTTCCTGGAAAGCTCTTGTGGCCCAAACATTCATGGGCTTGGCAGTGAATAGTTTATTTTGCTCAGCTGAACAGATTCACAGACATTGAGCCTTCAGGCATCTATTTGCCATTCGTTGCTGTAATTCCTGTACCTGGCTACGTTCACACAGTAAAGCCCATTAGTGTGTTGAGTTTGAAGAAGTAAATCCTTCAGGAGTCCCAGGTTTTCCCATTTCCTGCAAACTCCCTATCATGGATCCTAGCAGGAATCTATGACTTAGCAAAAAAATCAGGCTGTTGCAGAAGCTTAGAGGAAAACAATGGCAGTAAAAATTACTTCTGCAGCTCACAGTGACAACAGCTAGCTGGAGGAAAGGGTTCCTCCTCAGGAAAATGAGTCTCTAGCTGCTTGCACTACATGGCTTTCAACTTGGCATTCTCTGTGCCTGCCACAGAAGCTGCTCCTGCTACAATTGTCAGCCCTCTCTCTGAGGGCAGGAGTAAACAGGGGCAAGAAGCAATAGATGTGCACATTGACTATGTCTGGTTTTGTTGGTTTTTTTTTTTTTAGCCACTGTATCTATATGTAGAGCTAGGTATATTGAGATAAATTTAAAATTAGTTGCTTGATTTATGTCTCTTCCTTGGAGGCTTCTGTAACTTAGGTCTTGCTGGAAGAGAAATTTTAGTACATAAGGTTAGATGAGGACAGAAAAAAAGTTGTTTTGTCCACAAGGTGGCACTTGGGCATCGGGCTTCTATGTTTAAAAGTGACGTGAAGGCAAAAATAACCTTCAGGTAATGATTATATGAGTTGTAAGGTATTATTGAGCAAAGATCTCTCTGTTTGTGGAAATGTAATCTACCCAGATCTCTTCTGGGGAGGTCATTTTGACCTTAACTAAGGGAATGGAATTTCTGTCATTGACTTAGAAGGAAAGTGACCGGGCCTCAAATAACTGGAAGTATTTGGGAAACAGAATCTCTTTGCAGGGTTGCAGGACTATTTTTCTTCTCTCTGTTTGTTAGATGAGCTACATGAGCGATGGTGAGTGATTTATATCTAATTCAACAGAGAAGGGAAATGGAAAAGCCACTGAGTGGCACAAACTCAGAGTTTTGGACAATGAATAAGCCAAACAAGCAGGACAATTCATCCTGCAAGAGTTTCCTGCACTGATGTAAAACACCCAAGCATAGAATTCGTAACCCTTTATTTTCACACTGCTTTAATCCAACACACACATTGCTTGACGCACCTTTTCCACCATACCAACTGAGAGTTAGGCTGCAGAATTGGTATAATTTAAAGACATTTGTATGGTGTAAATGAGGAAAGAAATTATTTGCAGTGGGAGCAACACAGTTGGAGTTTGGAAACTGTTCTTTTGCCAGTCATCTGTGCAAGAAGTGTAGTTGAATGCCTTTTTTAAATGTTTTATTCTATTCTGTGCATGATTAATATGAGTATGGCTAGGTAAATGTCAGGTGTAAGTGACATGCAATATACTGATGGAAGCTGAAACTCTCTCTCCAGTGAAATAAATCCACCTCATGTGTCAGCAGCCAATGCACAGCAGTACCCCCAGCCAATACAATCCCGGACAGACAACTTCAGATCTTACCTCAAGACCCTCTCAGTTCTTTCCCTGCCTTCCGTAGCAGCTCTCTGACAGTAATGACTTTCCCAGAAGCAACACAGTGAGATCATAGGGAAGAGCTGCCAAAGCCTTTGTGCTAGGACAGGTTTCTGACATTGTTTCAGCTGGTAACTAAGGAATATTGTATTGATGACATGGAACTAGAGAAGAGCTTTCTTTTCCTGACCAGCCAGTCCACATTTTGGCCTTCTATTTCTGTTCATTTTCCATCAAGGGTCATTTAGAACCATTTGCATTTTGCTAGTCCATCTACTTTCCTGAAGAAAGCACCTCAGTATACATTACTTCTTGTTAAAATAAGCGAAATTTCTGTCTCCTTAGTGCAATACATGTACAACTATTGAACTTTTCCTGAACCCTATCTAGTTTTGTTCTGCTGAAAAGCTTGTGGGTGAACTGGAAAAAGGACGAGCAATGATTCTAAGAGCACTTACAAGAAAATAGTATATGAGATATCCAGCTCTCTTTCTTAGAAACAACAAAAGGCTTCATCCTGCCAATGCACAAAACTCACTTAAAAGTCCCATTTCTTTCTGTTAAGAAAAACTCTTTTCAGGGAGTTTGCTTACATTGGCTGTTCTAGGAAGTGCAATTGTGTGCTAATCTACACCATGCAGTAGGAATCCACCTAATCCCGTACCATCACTGGAAGCAGACACTGAACTGGAAACAATAGGTTCAATTAGTTTGCAGTCATAGAAACAAGCAGGTCCACTAATAAGCAATTCCCAGAAACATAACAGCATCCTGGAATCATGCTGTTGCTATTTCTGATCTGAAACATTTTGCTAGGGCTCTCATGATGAGTTTTAGCCGAGTGGTTAAATACAAATGCTATAATGAAAACTGGCACTCTTGTCTTGCTCACGGAGATAGGCAACTTCTCTTAAAATCTGCTCTATCTGCTATGCCTTAGAACCTCACAATGTAGTAGGATTATTCCAATTATCCAGCCACAATGAAAATGTTTGAGGGCCTCTGCACAGATCTTCATTTAACATCTCAGAGGAACTTTTTCAAATCTTTCCACAAAGGAACAATTTCTAACCTTCTCTTTCAGAGGCTGTGATCTCTGCCTCCCTTCATACCTCTCTTCCTGCTAGTTCCACCGTACTTCTACTTCTCCCTCAACCCAGATTTAGTAGTAGAAAGCTTTATAAAAGGAATTAAAGGGGAAAATTTCTTACCTTTACCAAATAAATTCCAAAAAGTGCTACAGGAACAGTACTCTAAAATTGAGGATAAGACTGTACTTTATCATTGTTGCCATGGTAACCAAAACTAGGCCAGTCACTTTTTTTTTTTCTTTTTTTTTTTTTCCATTTTTCAGCCTGTATTTCTGATATGCTAAAGAACTTGGTTCCTGAACAGGGATCCAATTAACTGCAAAACACCAATCTCTGAACCTTGAAAAAGAAAAGAAATTAAATAGTTGAAAGGTTTATGATTGTTTCTCCAAAGAAGAAAGAGAGAAGAAAAACCACCAGGGATGAGAATGTGTTCCTACTGAGAAAGGAGGGAGAGGTGACAAGAGAGTGAGGATGAGGCTAAGACACAGACATACAGAAACATTTTAAGGTGATGAGAAGCAGGCAGTCCTCTTCATGTTTTGAGACTTCTAATGCCACTCAGTGCCAAACACTTGACCCAGAATCAAAGAGGAACCACAATACTAAGGAATCATAGACCAACTTTCTTGATATGTATTTCCAGGCACTTACATTCCTCTTTCAGACCTCCCTTCAAAGGAAAGAGATCACTTAGTTCCAACTCCAGTCCTGAAGCTGCAAATGACAATGTATTTTTCCATGACAAGGCAAGGACTAAAAGCAAAATTTAAGCTTACATACATTTTTACAAGACTTTGTAAAATTACAAATTGTGCATTTGTAAGCGCAATACACCAGTAAGTTTCATAATGTCTATATTTTTGTCTGCCTTAATCAGTAAAGGGTTTCTTATAGTGATAAGCACTATGTGATTGATATTTTAAAGAATTCAGTGGTTTCATAGACTCACGCATATGCCATAGCCATTACTGAACTATTGCATAAAACAGTGACAATCATAGTCAAAATTCAGTGCAGCTTCTTAGCTCACAACCTTTTAAGTTTATACTGTGGTTTGCAGAAGTGCCTCTCTATAAAGTTCATTAAGTTACAAAATCTCTCGTATAGCATAAAAAGGAAAAAAAGCCAAGCAGACATGAAGGATAGGGAATTCTAATTGAAAAACTGACAATCATCTAACTTGATAAGAAATGCAAAATGAAGAAAATAAGCAGGAAAGGCGAATTGCACAAACATGTGAATTTGAGTGGAGTTTTGTTTAATTCCACAGAACCTGCATTTCCAAAAGTTAAAGATCAGAAGCTTTAATAGATAGTATACTTAGGAACAGTTCAGCATAACTGTTTCTTTAAATTTCTGACATTTTCTCTCTACAAAATAAAGGAACTTTTGTTTTACACAATCAGGCTTTGCTACTTTGGAACACAAGTTCTCACTATTCTTTTGCTTGACCATACCCTTGCTTATATGACAGTGATGAAACTACCTGGGAATTTCTAGAATCAGTGAGTTCAGGCTGAGGTTCCAGGTGTAGCATTGCAGGTAAAGCAGCACTTTTGAAATGATCATTTGCAGTGTCAAAGGCAGTGTCACGTCAGCCTTGTGTGACATATGTAGCTTTTAGTGCCAGTTCTCCTCTCTAACAAGCACACAGCAATCCTTTCCTTGAAGCCTCAAAGGGCTGTTTCCTACCACCCCCTGACTGCTATTGCTGCAGCCACATGGAGCACCAGCAGCACATTTCATCCTGGCAGCTGGCTTTTGGGTCGTACTGGAACTGTGCTTAGGAGGAAAGGCTACAGGATGCTAAATTTGTCCAGGAAGGTCATCAAATACTTTAAACAAAACTCTGGATTCAAAACAGGCATGGGTTCAACAGCTTGCCTCTTTTTTGACTAAGTGTCTTAATTTAATGAGCATCTCTCTCTTAAAATCACTGCCCTGGCTTTGTCGAAATTGAACGGCTCTTTTAGCATCTGTTAGATGAGCAGAGCTGGTCTGACAGGCCGGTCTCCATGAGACTGGACTGGATTAAGCTGTCCTACTATGAATGTTCCAGGACAACTGTCCAGAGTGAAAACCCCATTAAAAATAAATAAAACAGCTTTACTCCAGTACTATTATGTTCTGATGTTTTTAAAAGCTTTAGTAATTAAAAAGGGAGGAATGAGGACACAAACAAGAACAAACAAGAACATGAAACAGCTTTTAGAAAAGCTTTTCAGTAACTTTCCTTTTCCATTGTTTTTCCCTTTGGAATTAGCTATTTTCTTTCCTTTTTTTAACAGTCACGCAGCACCGGAACAGACTTGCACTTCTTTGAGAAAAATAAATTTGCTCTGCTCTGTTTGGGTGTTTCTCTGAACATGAAGTACAAAAATAATCTGATAAGGGAAAAAATCCTAGGGTATTTTAAAAGCTAAATACTTCAGTTAGGTTTTTTAAGTACACCAGCTCTCCATAATTAGGCAATAAGTCAACTAGGCATTGAGTCTAAGTACAACCTTCCCTGAGCCAAATCACGATCCCTGAGCAGCTTCAGAGACTTAAGAGCTGCTGCTCTAGTGTAGGTTCATAGTAATATTTTACACTCAGTCTCCAACACTGATGTGAAAGGAAAAACAAAGTTAAAAAAATAGTAGTAATTTCAAAGCAGAATTCATTCAGTATTCTCAGTATCTTAGTCTATAATATTTAGGCCGATTTGCTCAGGAGATGAGGAACAGAAGGCTTGACAGCCATGAAAAACTCAGTTATTCAGGATTTGTTTGGGGAGGGTTCCTTCATATTTCAGAGCTTCTCCTTTCTCGCTTACTATGTTTGTCTTTTGTTGCCCCAAGGAGCAATTGTAATAGCAATAGTAGCTTCTTTGCATTTCTTTAATTAAGTTCTGAGAGGTGCCAGATGCTTCCATTTGCAATCTGCCTTTCTCCTGCTAAGGCACAGAGGAGTTAATCATATAGTAGTCTTTAGTTTACTCTGAACCCAGGCTGGGGCAGTGTAATTAAGTCTTGCCATTTAGTTGAAGTATAGCCTGTCATCACAGCGGGTCTCTGTTGCATTGCTTTGTGTTGTTTTTTCAATTCAATAGAGAAATATCAGATTTTACTACTCTCTGTTGTTTAAATTATTAAAGACTTGATCCATAATCATTTCTTCTTGTCCAAGAACTAAGTGTTATAATTTGGCCCTTAGGAAGGGCCTGGTTCAAGTCATAGTGAAATGTAGGTAGTTAGGGCTTGGAAAAAGAGCAGAAAAATTTTAAAGGATGATGGTTCATATTAATTTTAATCATATTCAAAGGTTATTTAGGTGCCCAAAGGTACAAGTAGGTGTTCCCTGGCACTTTCACAGATCTCAGGACACTTTTGAAAAGCCTGATGTTGCGTTATCTGCAGCCTTAGGTGTCTAAACATTCTTTGACTAAGTTCATGATTCTTGCATTCTCTCTTCAAGGATATGGCAATGTTAAGCAAGGCAAATATTTTGGCAAATACCCCAGAAACAGCCAATTGGTTCAGTCTTTACCCTTCCTAATGGACATTTTATCCAAACAGTCAGTGGTGTAGCTGGGATGCAGTTCACTTCCCAGCTACATCTTCAGATTGACCAGATGTGGTACTTATTGCTTTGCCTTCTTCCTCACCTCCTCTGGTGGTCGCACAAGTCAGAAGAGACCCCCAGAGCACTTTGAGTGGGTCCCCAGTTGAGGGACTGGGTATTCAGTAAACAGGGGACCTCACCCAGGAAAATGTATCCAGCTCTGCCTTCCTGTCTCACAGGATGACTGCCAGGTATCGCAGAGATCTAGTCATGAATTAACTGCAGACCCAGAACTTTATTGAAAGGAAAGACTTTGCAAGCAAATTTTAATAACAAACACATTTGAGGAAAACTTGCTCTGCTTGGGGACAATTAGCAAAGAAGAGAGGTAAAATTAATCAAATAAATTATCCATTGTGAATTATTCACATAATTTTATGGAAAGCCTTAAATTAGTCCAAGATAAAAATCCTAATTTATTACTCCCTTCTCTGAAGCACAAGAATGTGTGAGAGCTTCAAACAACCAGCCTTTGTTAAAAAAAAACCATATCACTTAAGCCTTTCTGAATCTTTAACAACTCCCTTGAATGAACCTTGTCAGATTTGTAGTTACATTAAATTAATTAAAGAAAATGAAACTGGGGCCACGTAAACTCAAGTCACCACCAAGCATAGCCCTGACTCCTCAGACCCAGCTTGAGTCTTGCATACATGCACACACACATGGAGCTTTCTCACAGGCTGCTGTTGTCAGAAAATAAAATACTCTCTATTTCTTGGCTAAAAACAAAACATTAATTGTATGGGGATTCTGTCAGTCTTTCTCCTGATGTTCATCTGCCCACTCTGAGGGGCCAGAAAGCCTTCTCAGTGAAGTACTTTGAGTAAGGCCATCCCTCTTCCTTATCGTGCACATACATATGCATTGATATTTCTTTGAGAAAATCATGCTACCACAATCACTTTTGGTTGCCTGGGCGCTCAGGATTTTAATCGGGAATTAACGTGCTCTTTCCCAGTTTCAACCAGAAAGCTTCTTCTGCTGGCACATATCCCCTTGGTTCTTTCCGTAGTTTAGTTTGATATGCTCAGAATTGTTTAAAACCGTAATTCATTTGCCCCCATGAGATTTAACACACATGCACACACAAACCCCCCAAACAGCAGCCTACTGTTCTGGCCTGTCCTTACTTGCACTTGGACAAATGACAGCACATTAAGGAAAGCTTAGGGTTTATTTTAGCCTAGCAAATTTTGCATTATAAGCTCATACTTATTAAAGTACCCATTGGCTGAATATCCTTGTCCTCAAAACAAAAACAAAACCAAAAAAAAGGCTTTTTTTTCATGTAAACACAAAGAGATTCTCAGTGGAGGAGAGCAAGCATAATTAAATGTTGAGGATGAGGTCATAGATTCACAGTGTGGAGTGTTCAGCACTAGTGCCTTATTAAGGAGTTTTCCTCTCCCTTCTCTTTCCCATGCCTCGAGCCATTTGCTTCTGTTCCTATGACTCAAAGCTCCATCCTGGCTTCATGGCAATAAAACTGTTTGTGGGACTGGGCTAGGACTGATCACAAGCTCTTTGTCATACTTGGCCAATATGTTTCTCTCCAGGCCCACAGCAGGATTCTCCATGTACCTGCAGCTGTGGGAGGGCAATGGGCCACTGGGATGGGTGAGGAAGGGAGAGGCAGGGAGGGACCTGTGAAACTGGTGTGGTGGCACTGTAAAGATAAAGCATTTTATTAGTACCCTATCAGATTTATTTCAACTTACAGCTGAACTGAGAGAACAGTCTTATTGCTATGGAACACAGCAAAAAGGATTGCAAAAAAAAAAGGGTTCTATTCCTGTGGAAAACTGCTGGAAGCACAAGAGCTTTGTGAGTGGCAGCAAGCAGCAAACTGGACTCATACTTCCCACATCCTTAAGTAATAAATAAATAAATACCCTCCTGTGAAGTTGGACTCTCTATACATTTTCAAAATATTTTTTGCCTGGTCTGAGTTTATACTGCAGTGGAGTAAATGTTTATAAAAGGCTCATGGCAACATAAAAAAATCAAAACTCACTTCTGAAGCGGTAGCCAAGAAGAAAGGTAATAAATTACAAAAGATCAGAGCAATTGAAGTAAGCAAATTTAAGGTTCTGTTTTGAAAGCCTACTAATTCTAATAGGGTGAAGGTACATATTGATCATTCAGCCAGGCTATGCAGAAAATCAGCCTCTCATCAAGGCTGATAAATTAACCTAACCTAAAAATAGAATGAAATAAAACCAGAATTTTTAGACTTGATAGCCAGGAAAGAGCCTTTTTTCAGATTTTTTATACTGTGAAATAATATCCAAGGGAAATGGCAGAATTTACTTGAAACGTTTGGAAAAAAAATTACACTGGCAAATGCATTAGAAAAGGTACTACAGAAAACCACCCTGCAATGCCTAGGAGTGCTCCAGGTGACCTCTTGTAATAGAACTTCTCCATTACTGTTTTGCTTCTCCCTTGCTGAGCCCGTGTATATGAGCCCATGTATATTTTGCTTTGACCCTTAAATGAGATTGCATGATACATATCAACTGCTGGAGAATAGATATTGCTAATGTGAGGTGATCTTCAGTGTCCTTTTATCATTATATACGGAAGAAAAAGGAACCAAATTAATTGTTTCATTTCATTTTTATTCAGCATCCTTTAATATATTTTCATGTTTTGAATTCCAATTTCTTCCAGTTCACTTTGTATCTGGTGCTGGAAAAGCCCTTTCTTGTATTTCTTAATATGCTTGAAGGATCTAAGGAAATTACAGAATTTAACAGCTTTACTTCAAAAATCCATGTAAGGGCTGCAATGACCATCATAAGCTGCATGGTCACACTGGACAAATTGTCTGAGAGTTTAGAGAATTTACTTATATTAACATCTGGAATATAAAGTAGATAAAACCCATCAGAGAGTTCAAAATGTTCCATTCATCAGTAAATCCATTATACTGTATAAAACCACATTGACCTTTTACCAGTTATGACAAAAGTTTCCATTAGCAGAGGTTTAAAGAACCTCTGTTTTTTCCAAGCCTTTTAATATTTAGATGAACTCTGGAGATTGAAAAGATTTGGATGAAACTGTGCAGTCAGCAATCTGAGTGAATCTCATACTGAAGTCAGTTACGTCTGTTGGATGCATATAAAGAGCGAAAAAAAGTTTTGTTTTGTTTTTGTTTTTTTTCTGAAGTTCTTAACCACATACTTATTAAAGGAAGTGAGCTGAGTTGCCACTGATAGGAAGTGGCAGGTAGCAAGCAGGTGAGAACTCTGGACATACTCTGTATCTAATTCCTGTCCCTTCTGAGTCTCCACAAGGATGAGTGTTGTGTTAGGAGTAACTCCAAAGGCTTGGTCAGGAGCAGGTGCCAGCACACAGATGTGTATCCATTGAATTGGCTAGTTTGTGGTGATTTTAGGCTGATGCTGAGTGTTCGTGCCAGCTTTCTGCCAGGTGGGAGAGAGGAGACACAGTGCCTGCTCTGGTATAAGATCTTTATACACGGTGCTAATCCATCAAAAATGTTTGGCCTGTTTGAACCAGGAAGGTGTCTGTGTGCTACATGGTGATGTCCTTTCCGATCTGGAATTTAATGGCCAAAACCTGGTTTTGTCGTATCATCAAACCACAGCCTGCACTCTGGCAGGCTTCAGCTTTGCCTTCATGCCCTTAGGCAGGTAGCTGGGATGGGCAAGTCCTGAGGGCAGGAGCAGCTGATGCCCCTAGAGAGGGGGCTCGCTGCCCTAGCCAGGACAGCAGCCTAAGGAGACATTAGTGAATGCCAGGGGCGTGAAAATAAAAGTGCAGGATGAATGGGACACATTTCCCTGGGCAACTAGACCAGTATAAGCACTCTGTGCGACTCAGCTGCATGTGATCCCTGTGGTGGCATGCCTTCCTCTGCTGCCTTTAAAATACTGTTCTCATTATCCAACTCTGCACCCGGGATCAGGAAGTCTTTGAACCTCAGACTAGCGGAAGCCACAAGAATACTCTCAAGAAGTATCACTGCAGCATCTGTTACTCTCTCCCCAGCACCTACTATTGGCTCTGGTTAGAGCCAAATAGAGGGAGTTTAGTCCCACTCATTCCAGCTGTGTCTGTGTTTTGCAGCCTAGAGCTGTGTTTCAGCAAGGCCAGTGGCCTCAGCCTGTCCTGGCTCTGAAAGCTGCAGCATTCAGTCTTCCTCCAGCTGCAAGCACCTGTTTTTCACAAAACCCCTTTAATTATAGATTTTTAGCATGAGGTTCTGACTCTTCTTAGTGACCCCAAGTAACAGAGCTGTGCAAGGTGAGCTCTCTTGATTTCTTGGGAGATATTTTGTCTGTACACGTATTTACAAATCAACTACAAGTTGCCCCATGCGAAACAATTATTTTGCAGAATCTGTCCTTTAGCTTGCATCTCTGCTTTTTTTTTTTTTTTAGCACATTGGTTTTTTGCCTATCACTTAAGTTACACTGGGATTTATCCTGGCATTTTCTGGAAGTATTGCTCTTGGGAGGAGGCACCATCAGAAGGTCAGCCATGTCCAGACGGCTTTGGGGGCTGGGAAACTTCCCTCAGACAGTGATTTTGGAAGGAAAGTTGCTGAGTTGTGGGGATCTCCTTTGGTGACAGATCCTTCAGCTTGTTCTTGTGATTAGATCCTTATGAAGCTACCACACACTTGCAAATGTCAGGAAAAAATCCAAACTTCAGTAAGCCAAAAGAGAAACAGAGCAGTTTGCAGCAGCTCAGCTACATTCACAGAGCCAGGCACCAGTGCACAGAGCACACAGAGCCTCAGAAAGTCCACCATAAGAAGAGCTAAAGGTTGCCCTTTGAGTGTTTGCTATGGAGGGGAACAGGTTTCTTTGAGGTTAGTGAAGTTGCACAGATTGCAATGGTGAATGCATCCTAAGAGATCTCACTGAGGGCTTCTGAGTCCCTGTTCTTTCCCTGAGCACTGGATCTGTTACCCCAGAGGTGCTTTCACACGTGGAGAGTGCCAGGGAGCCAGAGGCAGTTCCAGTGCACTGAGTTGCTCAATGGGAAGAAGCAGTCAAAGGCTGCCAGCTGCAGTAGGAGGGAGTGCGGCTTTTTAAGAAATACAATAAACTTCCCTTCACTGCAGAATTAATGGAAGAATCTCTGTCTACAGAGAGGTGACATCAAACCAGTGGGACTGCAGATAAGTAAGGAAGAAAAAGTAGCACCAAGCCAGCCAACACACATTTTACTGCTTCTGGCAGAATGGTTACTGGTCCCCAAGAGGCAGTGGGGTCAGAGGCTGTGCTGCAAAGAACAGGGGTGGCCTCAGCATAAACTCTTTCTAAAAAATTTCTAGTGCATGTTTTTGTGATCCACAAACCAGCAAAAGTTTATGGATTTAAGTGTACTAAAAAGCTCACTGAAAGAGACACCCAATCTATGCTTTAACTAAGAGTTTTCTCTAGAGGGCTTTTAGAGAATGTCAGTACTATGTGTGACACTTCATTTCTTCACAAATCGCCCACGGAGCAGAGAACCTTGGGTATGTTTTACTACACTGCTGCTGAGCAGTCATATTGTGCACAGGGATACATCACCACAGGGCTTGGTGGTGAAGTCCATAGGATTTTCTCCTTGTGTCCAGTAATTCTGCATTGCCAGCAGGACTGCAATAGTTTATGGTCACTGTCTAAACAGTGTGTGATATTTCTTCAAGCCTCTCCCTGTTCTTCAGGTAAAATACTAACAAACAAACGGGTCATGGATGAGAACTCTGGGAAAGCAGTTAGACAGGTCTTCAAGGCAAACTGCTTTTGGCCACCCTGCACCTTGGGGAGCAGACTGGGCCAGTTGTTCCGTCACGATGAGGAGCCACAGCCGAGCAGAGCAAGGTGGGCAGAGCAGCAGCCCCTTCCCCCAGTGCCCAGTCCCAGCTGTCCCTGTGGTGGCCCTCAGCCCCTGCAGCCAAACCGAGGGGCCTGGCAGGTGAAGTGGCTTGTGTATTGCTCCCCACTTAGGGAGAACACCTGCTTGTAGCCTGAAGGTGGGACTAGAGCACAGTGCACTGAGTGGTTCTTTGTGATGGTTTTAGGTGTGGTTTGAGACAAGTTTAGGAGGAAACGCCCTGGAAGAGATGTCTCCTCCACAGAAGACAGGTTTCAGCACTCCCTCCTCCACCAACATGAAAGGAATTTCTTGGATGAAAAGTGAAGAAAACTGTTTATTTAATAAGCAGAGTGCCAGCACAGGGCACAGGAAAAATATGAGTAATGTGAGATAATAAACCTCCTCTCTGCAGAGAAAGCTGGTGGATTTAGAGGTCCCTCTGTAGCTGGCTCAGCCCCTCCTGAGGTCCAAGGCCGGGATGTGGCGTCCCTGCAGCCTCCCTGCTGGTCCACAGGGTCCGATGATCTGGTTCTCGGATCACAGCTAGGCCGAACAATTCCAGAAGAGGAAGAAGAAGTTACCAGAGGATTTCAGTATGCCGGTATGGGAAAATTCCTTGCCTCGGCTAACAAGCTAGCTAAAAGCCAGAAGGTGCTCTCTTGGCTCTGCAGCGGTGAGAACACGGGGGAGTGTGTGACAGTCCTTGAACACAAACCACGCTGAAGAATTCGCCCGGCTTCTCTCCCCCCTCTCCTGGACCCAGCTTAAAGCTGCGGGACCCATTTCTGGGCAATAAGCAGATGACAGGGGAATACAGTATTATCATAAAATCATCCCAAGAGTGTGCTACGGCTACTGCTGTTTGTTGCCCAACGATAATGACAGGAAAAGCAAACAGCAGGGAGAATTTTCTCCAAATGACAGTGGGATCCACACCCAGCCACCAGAAAGCCATGTAATATTGTTCTGAATGTCTGATTTCCACTGAATCCTACTGTTACACAACCTGTTAGCACTTCCACTGATTGCTTATGGAAAGAAAACTGAGCCAAGCAGACCTGCCACCAGTAATGCATGAACTGGACGAGGAGAAAAGATGCATAAAGATGACAACAGTGGTCACACCACAGCTTGGGAATGCCACACATTGAAATCCAGTTTCACTTTCAGACTCTGTCCTTCCTGTGTTGGGGTGGACAGAATGGGTAAGGTGTGCAGGGTTGGCAGGAGTGAGGCTTCTCCACAGAGGGACAGTGGTGCTCAAAGCGGGAGCCAGGTACACCCTTGTGCAGTGGCACTTCATTAACACAGGATCAGAGAATCCCTTGGAAAAGACCTTTAAGACCGCGCACTGAGTCTGTTAACCCAGCACTGCCAAGTTCACCACTAAACCATGTCCCCAAGTGCCAAGTCTACACATCTTTTAATACCTCCAGGGACGGTGATTTCACCTGGGCAGCCTGTTCCAATGCTTGACCACCCCTTCACTGAGGAATTTTTTTCTGAAATCCAATCTAAACCTCCCCTGGCATTGTCCATACACCAAGTCTTATCTTCGGGGTCTGGTGTTGCGTTTCCTTCTTCCTGGTGTGTATTAGTTCCTTTTAAAGAACAGAAGACCCGATCCAAACAGCGTCGGAAGAGCGAGGCCAGTGTTTCCTCTTTCCCCAGGGAGGCACAGCAAATGCCACATCTCGCACTGCCAAGAGGCAGCCGTTCCTCCCCAGGGACACACCAACGAGGAGTGGCGCTAACATTAACGCTTTATTAACACCTGGCACTTCCTGCTTTTAACAAAAGCTTTAGAAATCGGGTGCTCGGGGTGGTTTATTTTTCGCTCTAAGGAGCAGCAAGCGGCTGCCGGCCTGAGGCGGGAACCGACACCAAGAGGTTCCCCGCCCCGGGCCACCCCTCCCCGCCCGGGGCCCCCTCTGCCGGGGGCCGCCCCCCGCTCCCTCGGCACCGCCCTCCCTCCGTTCTTCCCTCCGTTCCTCCCTCCCTGCCTCCCTCCCTGCCACCTCTCCCCCGGACCCCGTGACGGCCCCGTCCCGCCCCGGCACGCGGGCGCGGCGGGAGCGCGGGGGCGCTCGGTCCCGCTCG
>VXBT01003146.1:499875-592515 GCA_013400235.1 Oriolus oriolus
GGCGGCGCAGCTCCCCCCACCGCCGCCGCCGCTCGGGGAATGCGAGCGGGAAGCGGCGACCACCCGACACCGGCGGTGCCCCGAGGAGCAGGTGGGTGCCCGCCGGTGAGGGGTCTGGGAGGGCGGGCCGCGGCTCCGGGGCTGCCCCGCCGTCGGGCAACAACAGAAAAGCGGAGACGCCTTTTGATTCCTCTCCCGTGGCATTCTCGGTACAGCCCACCCGTGTGAGCCGCTCCCGGGTAACGCTCCATTGCGGCGGGGCTTATGCAACCTGCGTGGGGCTGCCCACGCGTGGTGCTGGAGTATCCCGCCGGTGGGCCCGCCTGACCCGCGTTCTTCCCTCCGGGACGCTTAGTCCGGCTGGGAGAAAATGGGAGCAGATGTACAAGGGTAGTCCCGGCACGGCATGCACATGTATCTCGCTGGAAATAACCGGGGTGCTCTTGCCATCCCCGGAATTCCCCAGTAGTGCAGCTCTTGTGTTCGTTCACTTGAGTATTTTAAGCTTTTAGTCTCTTTATTACTTAGGAAACGTAATATATTGCAATTGGAGGAAAACACCAGCTCTTTTTTATTATTTCGTCTGCTTCAGTATTTATATTTTTATGGCATGGAAGTGGGCTTTTTGCTTAGGGAATCAAAGGAGCCGTTTCCCTATTGTTAGCTGTAAACTGCCTTTCCAGGCACTCTTTTGTTTTGCAGACAGCATCGTCCCGGTGTTTAGACAAAGGCAGTGCTCTTAATGCACCTTTATTGATGTTTCATTTAAAGGAAAAAATAAAACAACCTTTTTCATACACAGTAGCAGAATGCAATTATCTTCTCTGAAATGCACTAGCACTGATGATTGCACAGGGGCAAACAGAGAGCTGCGGGAGCATATCCCGAAGTAATTTCCGAATGGTTTTGATTTCGTTAATCACTTTTGTTGAACATTCTTGTAAGATGCTCTGCACTTAACCATAAGTGAGCCATGTCACAGCTGAAATAGTTTAGTATTGGGAAGTGTCTGGTAGTACCTGCGTGACATAACGTCTAGAAGCGGGCCACTCTGAAAGATTCTGGTACTTGAGAATTCACTTAGTCACATTTACGTAAGTCAGTGCATCTTCTTCAGTGCCCCTTTCTCTAGAAAAATGGGGCAGAGCAGAGCACATGCCCGAATGTAGGGTAAGGACAGATGCACCAAGAGAGGCTCAGAGTTCTCTCTGTGTCCGTAAGCCCTCCTGCAGGATATCACAGGAGGCAAGTAAGGAGTACTTGCTGGTTCTGGTTGCTGTCCTCCCTGGAACGAGAGGTTAAAAAGTTGTATCAGATCATCTCATGTATTACTGTGCTCAAACTAGTTGTAATTCCTCGCCAAGGAGCTATTCCCTGCAGTTTACAGCTGCTTCTTAGCGACGCGTGCGTTGTGGTTTCAGGGGATGGTGCAAGCTGAAGAACTGCCTTCCAGTGTTGCCTAAACACATTTTCACATGAAACTGGTAAGGGTACTGCTTGGGTTGCTACAGCCACACTTGACTGACAAACTCTCTTTCCACTTTTCTCAGGCACAGGCAGTGATCCTGGCCCTTTCTGACAAGTTGGAGTGTAACAACAGGACGAGAAGGCAGAAATTTTAAAAAGACCACAAGGAGGAAGGAGAAAATCCTTCCTATTTATTGGATATGTTTCACTGTCATAGCATGGAGTAGTTTTTCTCTAAACTGAGGTGCAGTCGGCTGGGCAAATAATAAACTAGATTTGGAAATAAGGAATATCACTTGCCTTTATTTAGTATATATAGAGAATTTAAATACTGGATAAAATAACAGCAAAAATAATAATAATTGGATAAATAAGTAGTATTAATTTATTTTTATGTGTAGGGAAGACACAAGGAGTTGGTGGTACCTACACTTGCTGCAAACTTTGACAAAGTCCCAGATTCTCTTGTTCAAGAGAAGAACAAATGTGTAGCTTGATTTGGAGGGCCTCCTGTGTCACCAAGCCTTGTCATAAGCTCTGTACCTTTTTTTGCTCTTGTGAGTGTGTTCAGTTTTCTCTCGAAATAATCCGTTTCCCCTGCCCTTTTTGCTCTCATGGAGGAGTTGTTGCTGACCTGCGCCGTTCCAACGGGCAGGGATCCTGTTTCCAGGCTAGGTCCTTATTGGAGTCCCTCGTGGAGGCCCAGCGCTGTCGCTGTGTTTGCTGAGGGTGTTTGCACTGCTAACACAGACTCTGGTCCTCAGCCCGTGTCTTCCTGTTCCATGTTCTCTCCTGAACTATAAATGCGTGTGCCACTTCAGTGATACGTGCGATGCAAAAGAAAGGAGTGAAACTCTGCCTTGGTGTTGGTATAAATTCTTATTTCTCTCATCTGCTGTAAAGTAAAGCCTGCATGAGAGCAAATCCTTTGGCCTTTTTTGAGAGGGACTTTTAGGTGAGGATCTGGGGCTGCAAACCTGGGTGTGATTTGGTTTTTCCCATTTCCTGCAGAATACCCACAGTATGTGTAAGATCATACCTCATAACACTAAAAGAATACCTTCCTGACAAGCAGGACCTAAATAATGATGTGTACACCCTTCAATATATTTTTTTAAGAGAGAGTATTCTGTAGGAAATAAATCTATTTAATGCCAAACCCTCTGGCTTTAATTTTTTATTGAAGCTTGTTGTTGTGTCAGCACAGGCATGCTTAATGAAATTACTGGCAGGTACATTTTTGAAAGAATAGAAGGATATGTAACTAAATGTTATACATAGCCTTTGGAATTCATTACGGCAATAGACTGTCGAATTACCTACTTCTGTGATTAGATTTGAAAGCTGAACTGGATGATAATTTGATTTATATCCTTTGTAGGTTTGCATGCAAAGGTAATTGCACCTACTTTAGTCTTCAAAGCACTGCAGGACCTGGATAGTTTCTTCCACCTCTCCTGTGTTGCAGTGCTGGGGTTCAGAAGTAGTAAGTGAAGGCACTCAAAGATTCAGCTGCTCCTGAATCCATGGGAGTAGGTTGCTGCTTTGCCCTGCAAGGTCACATTTTTTCCCTAACTGTTGATAGTTATCACTCAGACACATAAATTGTCCTGTATTTTCAACATCACTAGAGATAAGGACCTCAAACCTCCTTCCCTAACCCAATTCCTAAAATAGGTTAGCCACTGTCACATTACTGCACTCTAAATCTCATCAACACCTATAAATTAAACTATTAAATAAGATTAGAAAAGCATGTGTATTAATAAAAGTTGATGCAGAAGTCCCGCATTTGCATCGCCTGCATCCTGCGCATGCCAGCAGCGGGACACGAGGTGGTATTAGTTGGAATGCACAGCACCCTGTCTGTCCACAGGGACTTGAAGCCAAGCTGTGTGTCACGGTGGAGCTCCTGACAGCTGTGGCACGGTGGTTGCCTTTTGTACTGAGAAGTGTGGGCAGGAATGGGGTTTAGTTCGTTGTAATCAAAGTTGAAGGCAAGGAGAAAATTCCCAGTTGCTTCAGTGAGGCCAGGATCTCCACTTAACACTGGTTGAGGATACTCAGAATCCACAGTGCTGTTCAAGTGTAAAACCAAGGCTTCTAGAAAATGTTTAAGTGCAGAGTTAATATGTGAAACGTGTATTTGCAAGTAGATACATTAGCATAGGTGGTCACCTTTTCATTAACCTGAGTTTGTAAGATTTTGGGATGTTTTATTATTATTTTGAACAGTGTTTTATGGCTGTAAGTGGAATATTTTATCTTCTAATAGATGGCTTCAGATTTAGAGGTGCTGTTACAAAAGGGCTTTGAGAATTGAGAATTTTGTTGAGGAGGTACGGGTGTCTTAACTAAGTTCGAGTCCTGAACTTCTTGAATAACTTTACGGTATCACTAGTATTTCTCCAGAATGGGAAGGATGAGCAGAAACAGAACTGGAGAATAATATCAACAGACCTGTGGTATCCCTTGTGTAAAATCTTCATTAGACTGTTGGGTGGATGTGTGCTGTGTTGCTCAGAATGGTATCATTTCAGTCATAAGTCAGTAATGACCAAGAATGTTTTAAAGTACACTTGTATATGTGCAACTTGTAATGCCTGAGGCTGGAAACCTATTTCTAATTTATTCCACACTGAGATAATCTGAAAATTGTAGGTTTCTCCTGCTCACAGTTGTTGGAATTTGTTTCCAAAAGTAGTCATACCTGACAAGGAGGACTTAATCCCAAATTTGTTCAGGCTCTACAAATAATTTAACTCTGTTGCAGAGGTTCATAACTATAAAATAATAGGTGATAATAACTTTCTAAAAAGCATTACTAAGTTTTCTGGGGCTTAACAGCATTTGAAGAAAAAAACCCCAACCCTTCAAACATACTTGTAGCACCTACAATAGATGGGATAATATGCTCTGTTTAAATGATGGGAAGATCCCATTTTCTTAAGGAAAAAAGTATTCTGGACATAGAAGTGAATAGAAATACCCTCTCTTTAAGAGGCAGAATTAACAGCTGTTGCTTTTCAGCAAGCCAGTGCATTTGATACCACGCTGAATGTACGGGGATTGCAAACCTTTTTGCTGAGTCAAGGTGACCAGTTTTAGTGGTGGACTCTGATAAATGAAATCCAGTAGAAATTGAAGTGTTGCAGGTGTAATGAAAAGATGGATTAGATATTGCATCTGATCTAGTCTCTATGTAAAAATGCAGTGGGGATGGGATCAAGTTACAGGGACAGTAGCAGGAACATTAGAAAGTGTAAACAGCATCCTAAAGTGAGGGAGAGAAGCAGTAGATCTTGACATGGGGGCGGGCAGGTTTCCTCTCCCATGGACCCTCCTGTGCCAGGTTCCTGATCTGGTGCTGTATTAGTGGGGAATTTACTCCCAAAATTATGGGACATTTTCTGTGCTTACTGAGGGAAGCCTCTGTTCTTCTTGAAGCTGTCTCTGTTTCACCCATACACAAGTTAAAGTATCTGGAAAAGCCTTTTCATCTCTTTAACGCAAAACCTCTCCTGCTATTTTGGAGTTTGTTCCGGCAACTGTTGGTTCTACACTTCAGTTGCTGTAAAAGCTGACTAAAGGGAATCCAGTGCTGTTGCTTTTCTTATGTTGTTGCTTGTTTCTATAGAAACATCTTGTCTCAATTTTATAAATGATTTCTAGATTCTTGTTATAAAATGACTGTTAACCCAATCTTTGGTTTGCAATCTTTTGTTTAAACTTCCTGTAAGCATGTCACTTTTATTGGTAGCTGCGGTAAAGTAGTTTTGGTATTAAGAATTTTTCTAGTTTTCTTGCATTTGTTTCTTTTTCCCAGAGGAACAAGTTAAACTTAGTTTCTTCTGTCTGGTTTTTCATCTGGAATTGAGGTATTATTTCTTTTTTCTCATTTCCAAATCTATTAATCTTTTCATATTTAAATATCAGATTTTAAAATTAGCCTAGAGAAATGAACCTGGTTGGTTGTTGGTGTGGTTTTTTTTCCTCCAGACAGCTGAAATTAATTTTGTTATCTTAATAATCTGTTGGCTGAATATCAAGATCTTTTTACTGCTTACATTTGCAATATTAAGTACTAATTGTTAGGTTTATGCTAGCAAAGGATGCAAAGGGATACTGTTCTCTTCCTTCAGTAAAAAGGAAGAAAATCAGAAACATTTCCAACAAAATCATTTGCTCTTCTTGGGTAAATTTCACTTTCTTTTAATGAAACGTAAGATATCTTTTAAGAACGAGAAAGCGGGGTGAGATCGTGATCGGATGCCAGGTGTTACTAGTAACGAAACTGTTTTGCATATGTGGAGGAGTAGGAGGCAGAAAGGCGGCACCCACCCGGCCAGTGCCTCAGCAGGGCTTGTGCGGGTGCCCTGCGATGGGGCGAGGCTGTGGTTCGCAGAGAGAGGAGGCCACGACCTGGGAATCTGCTGTTGGCTGCAGATGTCCCGAGCCTGTCCGTGGCGATACACTGGGTGGTCGTATGGCTGAGTACTGGCGAGATTGGGTCATTCATTCCTCCCTCCAGGACTTCCATGGCTGGCTACCCAACTATCAAATAGCTCTGTGTTGGCTGGCGTGTCCCTATCTGCTCCCAGCAGAAGTTGGTCTGTTATTATGGAGGGGGGGGAGCTTGTGGTTTCTTCCATCCTGATCTCTGTCATCTGCTCACTTTCTTCTCTTTTCTTTTTTTTTCTTAAGAATGGTCCTGAAGTATTTTCAGTTTCAATTTGCATCCTCTAAAAAAGATAACTCTGGGGCACTCGCTTCTGAACATTAGTGTCCCAACTTACTGAAAAATACTCCCATATTTTTGAAAGTAAGTATGTTCTTAAAGTCATAGCTCACTGGCTTTTTTGACATTTAAGTGTCTGTGGGCTTCAGCTAGCAGACATGCCACCTGTTCCCTGGAGTAAAAATAACCACGACTGGAGTAAAATAGATAGTGAGCAGTTAAATACTGCAGAGAAAACCTCTCACTTGGAAAAAAAATTAAATGTGCAGATGGGTATGTAAATGTGATATCCCTGCATTTCTTTATTACGGGGGTTTTTAACATCTCATTTAGATGTCATTAAACACGTGCTTGCTATTGAACTCAAAAGGGATTTCTTTTCTATCTAATGTGGAAATAATTATCTTAAATATGCCACTCTTCTGCTTTCTTTTATAATTGTCCATATGATGAATTGTGATCTGAGGCATGTCAAACAATTTGGAGACGCTGCTGCTTTTCTGTGTTGGAGGTGAACATTGTGTATACCTTTGTGTCCTCTCTCATTGCCCTCTTTGCCCAGCAGCACTTTTTTGACTGTAAAATCATAAGCTTTTACATGGAGAGTAGTTATTTTCCCAATTCATTGGCCTTTTCTCCTCCGTTGTTGGTGTTCAGCATTTGTCTAATGCTCTTTGAGGCAGTTGATGCAAGAAAAGAGGCAATTATAGACTTGTAGCCAATCTGGTGCTGTCGTTGAGTGTGGGATGGGAATTTTTCAGGTTGTTTGAGCAAGAGAAGACTGTTGAGGTTTCTTCTGTTCATTAGTCATGACAAAATAGAAGAATGCTACTTGGTTTGCTTTCATAGATCTTGTGCCTTCAGAGTAGCTGAATGGATTTTTATTTTCTTTTTTTTAACAAAAGGTCCTGAATCTTCATGTGGAGCAGGTTCCTTATGTTCATCTGTTCCCTCCTCCCACAAAACAAAGGCTGTTGAACTTTGTCCAATTATTTCACTCAAGTCAGTTACTTGGCGGGTTTTTTCCACACCACAGAAAAATCCCAAACTAAACACTCTATCTCAAGATCCTTAGGCTAAGCGTGGAAAGCTCTGGACCAACCTGCTGCTTCAGCAGATGAAATGCCTGGAAAAACATAACTATACCTGTTCTCCACACGGCAACATCAGGGGTGAGGTTACAGAACTGAAACTTGTGGTTACTTTAGAGCTGTTCTGTCCTCCAAGCAGAAAAAAATAAATGTTAAATCTGTGCTCCCATGCTATTTTTGATTAGCCACAGGAAAATAACTTCCCAAGTGTGTAGAGTAGTTTTGTGACCCTCTTGGATCTGTTTGCGTTCTGCATCCTCCAAGGGCTTGGCAGACTTACTTGGTGTGATCTGCAAATGGTCAGGTGCAGGAACTGTGTAATCCCAGCAATTTGAGGGGAAAAGCCCTTAAACTGGCTACGTTACGCATAGGAGATGCAGACGGGAATCAGTCTTAGGCCATTGTGAAAAGTTCAGTGCTAACTTTATCCTCCTCTCCCAGGGAATAGCGTATGACTCATTGCAAAGATGGCTTCTTTCCAGGGGGAGGAAGTTCTGGTGGGATCTCATGTTTCACTGCCTGGTCAAAACACCCTTTGATAGGAAGGGGGTAAGGAAGAGAAAGATTGTCCTGTCAGACTGGTGTAGAGCAGCCTCTGCTCGTGACTTACCATGTGCTTTCCTGAGTTTAGGAAGCAGTGAGTTTCAGTGAATGTGTGGAAGTTTGCTGTAAGCAGGGGTAGTTAGTGGTCAGAAGATAGGGAATTTTGTGTGTTGTGTTGAGGACAAACATAACTGGAAAAGCCACAAGCAGATGTTAGTTGGCTTCAGTAGAATGAGTAGGACTTTACCTTCGTTGTTGATTTAAAGCTAGCCAAGGAAAAAGATTCAATCACATGGGGGATTGAATTTTCTTTCAGAAGCGCTTCAGGGATGTAGGAGCATCAGCTGTTCTGGAAGCAGACAGAACTTGGCACTTCCTCATGGAGTTTCATTCTGAAAAAAGGTGATTTTTATGGCATCCTGCATCACATCTGAGAGGGCCCATAATGGTTCTCCTTGAAGGGTCAAAGCCCCTGAGCCATTTGGCCATAGCAGAGGGGAAAACTGAGTTGCAAAGTTTCAGTATAAAAGTTTTTCAGAGTTTGGATCTTCAGGTTCTGAGTTTCTGCCAGTAAGCAGTGGGAGACAGCAGACAATGGTTTTGCTGATGAAAATGTGCCATTTTGAACAGGGAGGGAAATTTTATAATACCGGAGATCTGAAAAGACCAGAGCAAATGGGGTGGTTGATGGGAACCTTCGGGTAGCAATGGGTTTGTGAAGGACATTGTTTGTGCATGCTGAGCAGTGGAGCAGATCAGATGCTCTGCTTTCTGTTCCGTTTGATAACTCTGTTTTTAACTCCAAATAATTTAAAATAAAAAAATAGAAACCATATATGAAATTGAGTATGGAGTGCTGCATCCAGCTCTGGAGCCCGCAGCACAGGAAAGACATGGACCTGCTGGAATGAGTCCAGCGGAGGGCCATGAAGATGCACCTCTCCTGCTAAGACAGGCTGAGAGAGTTGGGGCTGTTCAGCCTGGAGAAGAGACGGCTCCAGGGAGCCATGATAGCTCTTTCCAGTGCCTAAAAGGAGAGAAATGGAGAGGGACTGTTTACAGGGGCATGTAGGGATAGGACAAGGGGGAATGGTTTCAAACTGACAGAGGGTGGATTCAGACTAGGTAATCACAGTAAGTCTAAAATAAAATTACATTGATGTAAAATTAATTTAAATTACAGTAAGAAGTAATTCATTACAGCAATTTGATAAGAAACATTATGTTAGGAAACAAATGCAATCAGCATTTCTAATACGTTCTGGTTTAGACTTACTCACTTAGGAAAGCCTCATTCTTCTTTCTCCTTCAGGAATAATACCATATTGATGTAATTGGTAAGTGTCTTTCAGCCAGTTGGAAGAAGGGGGAAACAGAATTCTCGTCTGGGAGACAGTACTGCTGTTCCTCTCTTTTCAGGAGATATTTTGGGTGTGTATTAATCTATATCCATCTAGGTCTCTGGCTGCACTCCTGTTCCCCAGTCCCTCTGAATTTCTTCTTCACTCCTGTGTTTCAAAGACTGAGGAAAGGCAAACAAATGAGTGCAAATGAAGTGGCCCTCTCTTACATTCCCTCCTGAATTGTAGCAGATGAAGTCTGGGAGTGCCCCCTGCATGGCACCTGTTAATTATGTGGGGAAGAGCAGCTGGGAAGGCGTGGAAAGCATGTTTTCTGTGGGGCTAGTGCAGGTTAAGAAATTCCCTCTGCTCCCTCTTGATACACAATTGATTCTTAAAAGTTATGAAGCATAGGCTGGGTTGTTGAATTTTAAAACTAGCAGCTTTGAAACAGAAACTTCTGCTTTCGCACGAGGAAGCTCTGTTTTCATAGAGGCAGGGAGGTACGGCTCCTGGGCATGAGTACATTTCTCTCTCTGCGTTTCCTCTGTTATGGTAGTGTCTGTCTAGCTTCAGGCTGGTTCAGCAGGATTTAGTATGAAAATAGCCCTATGAAAATAGTTCTGTAAAAATTAAAGAGTCAGCTGGGAACTGTGTGTTCGCTGAAGACGGCCAGTTTCTAAAATTGTTTAGAAAAGTATTTTTCGGGGGGGGGTGGGGAAAGAATAATTTGGTTCTGAGGTTTGATTGATTTGAGAGCTATGGCACATATATGGGACTGCATGCCATTTTACTGTTGCCCTGAAAGTTAGTGAGAGAAATTCTAGCTGCAATGTTAAAGCTTATTTAATATTCCTTAGCAATCTGGAGTATTGTAACATTACTGGCATTTGCCCTGAGGGTTCTGTTTTAGCTACACCTCTGAAGAAATGTATTTGCCCAGCATGTGAAATATTATGCAATAGTAAAGGAAAACATGCCATCAGTGTTTCATGACTGATCATCTGTTCTCAGCTTCACTTGCTTTTTGCTGAGTTGCCTGAAGCAAGATATACTTAGCCTGAATTAACTGAAGCAGACTTTGAAGTCTTGAGAATTTCCATGATCATTTTGAAAGCCTTTGTAAGCTATTGAAAAGTATTTGGAAAAATAACTTGTTCTGTAATTAAACATACACTTGTCAGTCTCTGTGCCTGGCAGCTCCCTGTGAGTAATTGCTTTAGAATCCATGAATCTACCCTTGTTTGAGAAGGTGAGGGAGGGGTAATAAAAAAATCAGAGAGACCTGGACAACCTAAGTGAGGTGGAATTTACTCTGTATCTTGCTTAAGAGACAGTGTGCAACTTCTTGCTGTTAGCTTATCAGAGCAAATGGGGCTGCAGGCAAAATTGTGTGTCCTACAGCTGCCTCGCACAGGGAAAGGCGTTGTTGGCATGGACACGTGTGGTTAATCCTGCTTAGCCCAGTGGGAGCTGCAGAGCAGCTTGCAGACCTGTGCCTGCTGGTGGCCTCCTGGCCAGTGCTGCACTTGCTCTGTGCAAAGGCTTCCAGGACCTTGCTGAGTACCATTAACAAGCTAGGGGCAAAGAAGTGATGTGTTTTCTTTTCCCCCTCCTGGTTGCCCTGGCCCTGGCTAGAAAATGCAGTGATTTCTGAACTGTTCTCTCAGGAATGGTCTCTGCACCGCTTGGCGTGGGCTGCGCTCTGATCCCCTCCACCGTCACCCATCACATGCTCTGAACATCACATCCTCACATGATCTCTGCATGCAGGAAGCAAATTAAGGTGTTTTCCCTTCCCAGCACATCCTTTCTCTTTTCCCCTAGTAGCTGTGATCAGTATACCACTTAGGCTAAGAGTCTCTTTGTCTCCCTGTGCTCTTTGGGAATGGAGGGATGAGAGTTCCACTGTGCTCCCAGCCCTGCCAAGTTTGCAGGGGCTCACAAGCGGCTCTGCCTTTGCGGGAGAGACTGATCTTGAAACATTGGAATTATTGATGAGTCAGTGGTTCTTTGAATTAAATAAAGCACAGTTAAAGCCAGAATGCTGAAAGAAATCGAGTAAGGGGGAGAAAACGACCTGGGCCTGTGAAGTGGGTTGAAGAGAGGAGGGGGTGTCTGTCTGTACATAACATCCAGTACTGCAGCTCTCCACTCTCAGGCTCTTCTATAGAACCACAGAAAGAGTGAACAGAATATTAGTCATGAATTAGTTATGAACACATTACTATTTAGGCTTTCTGCACCTGTCCCTTTCTGGGATTCAGTACTGAAGCTTAAACCAAACGCTATATGAATAAGTAAGTTAAAAAAAAATTCTGAGTACTTTCAGCTGAAGAACTGTTGGGGTTTTGTTGGGTTTTTTTTTTTCAGCAGCAGCTGTAGAGCTTTACCCAGAGCGTTCAGCCAACAGGTTCTGCATGGTGGCCTAAAGTCTGGCCTAGAAAAATAATATTGGCTTCCTATGGTTTTTGCTGGATGTTTTTCTGTAAGAATGGGAATTCACTTTTTTATTTGCTCTCTAATGGAGAGCCTGGCACTGGTGTGAAAGGGAATTTCTGTTTTTCTACCAAGACCACGCCATGTAACAAGGGACACAGAATAGCTTTCATCCTTAAAGATGGAACGTGTTTGCTTTGAATCTGGGAGTAGACTAATTGCACATAGAGCTTGTGGGAAAATTGTAGGACCTATTGATCAGTTGGCTGAATTATTTATGAGTACCTGCTGTATGTGTTTTCACTGCTGCCTAATGGAAGCATTAGAAGACTCACGTTAATCATCTTGAAAGCATGTTCGCCCTGTCATACCCAAACACAAGGCAGTAAAGTTTTGTGCAAAGAATCTCTGCACGCTGCGGAAGAGAGATGGAATCTCAAGCGCTAATCGAGTTACAGTTTACGTGTTCAAACATTCATGTTTTCTGCAGTGATACTTACCTATGGCTTCTTCATTTAAAGACAGACCTCTGCCTTCCTGTGTACTTGCTCTGCCATTTTTTATTTCACAAAAGTCCAGAAGTTGTTTCCCCTTCCCTTTGCTCTTTTATGCCACCACTTTGCATCTGTGCAGTCCTTGGGTCTGTCTTCCTTTGCCTGACTTGCATGGCTTCGTACACCAACATCAGGATAGATGTTTATCTCTTTCCTGGTTGGATCCAGTGCCCTTCTTTCAGCAGTGATTAGTAGCCCTTCAGTTCCCTGGGCTTCAGTGCAAAATGCTTCATAGTTGGCACTTAATAGTTTGGTATCATTCTTGTGGTTCTGAAGATATTCTGGAAATAATTCAGCCAAATCCCCTCCCTGAAATTAGAGATACCTCATTCCATTGTGGTTGCCCTGACAACCACAGGCAGGTTGCCTGGACAGGTAGGATGTATGACCCGCAGGAGAGCTTTACACCCCCTCTCGAGTGGCATCTGAAGTGTAGGCAGGCTGTCATGTATTTGTAGCACCACCTCAGATGTCCCAAGTTTGGACAAATGAGATCCTTAACATTGTACTAAGGTCACAAGCTATGTTGCATTTTCAATCTCTTGATTTAAGGAGTAGATTTATTGCATGTGTGTCTTCGTTTTATGCATTCAAATAAAAACAGATGAGAGACTTGTTCAGAATCATAGTAATAAAATTATCCAGCATATTTCTTCTTTTTGTCTTCCGTCTGCAGGTCCAGCAAGAGCAAAGGAGCCACACCACAGAACCTGTGATAGATGACTATAAAAAGATGGGGACTCTCTTTGGCGAACTAAACAAAAGCCTTATCAGAATAGGCTTCACAAGGATGTACTTTGGAGAACGGATAGTAGAACCCGTAATAGTTATATTCTTCTGGGTTATGCTCTGGTTTCTTGGCCTACAAGCTCTTGGACTGGTGGCTGTTCTGTGCCTTGTCATTATTTATGTACAACAGTAAAATTTTATAGATACTATTTGGATTACGTATTTCAAGGCTGT
Source organism: Oriolus oriolus (assembly GCA_013400235.1). Lineage (NCBI taxonomy): Eukaryota > Metazoa > Chordata > Aves > Passeriformes > Corvidae > Oriolus > Oriolus oriolus. Next base: position 513,011 of record VXBT01003146.1, read on the forward strand.
CATTATGTGAGTGGATTCGTGTGTTTAAGTAAATGGGTGGTATATCAAAAGCTGCAGTGCTTCAAATGGCTGAACTTCTGATGAGCAGGACTAAAATTACACCTTTTACGCCAAATCAGCAGTGCCCTACTTCATCTTTTAAGGGGAAAAAAGGAGTTGTTTGTAATATTACAGTGTGAAATGTACTGTTTTCTGTGCTCTTGGGGCCTTAGCTGAAGGATTGGCTTTTCATTTTCCCCTCCCCTCTCCCCATGTTCTTGCTTTGTACAGTGAAAATTTCATGTCTGGTTCAAAGAGGACACTTGATGGGAGTGTTGTGTTTCACTGTTGGGGGGGCTCATGTGCTGTTTGTTCCCTGAATCTGCATAATTTTTTAGTGTTTTGCTGAAAAGCTAAATCTGCACCAGGGAGGTTTGGTAACAAACCTGCAATGACAAACATTCGTAAGATTAATACAATTTCCAGACACAAAAGCAACTTTGGTTAGTGTAGTTTATAGTAAGCTCTCCCCCAGGAAACAAGCTGTACCAGCAAAATGCTCTTGTACTAATGTTAGTGACTTCACACAAGACTTCAGCAGTTGTTTAGGAGAAATTGCAGTCCAGCATTGGCCAAGTGGTCTAATGTAGCTCTGCCTTGCTTTTTGGAAATGTACTCAGCTCCTGCTGCTATTTTACTTTCTTTATTTTTTGTACTTGCTCTTTCCCCCAGCCCTCCTTCTTAAGATAAATATTTGGATAATTCATGGAGTTTGTAGGTAGTTCCAGCTGCAGTGTTGGAGAGCTGCCATTCCACACAACAGTGCTAGAATATTGTCTGCTTCCTCTGGGTGGTGTGAGAAATGGCTGAAGGACCAGATATCAGACCAGATCTCTCAATGCTTCCTGCGTTTGCTCCAGCGTGGCCCCACACGAGCTAAAGCTTTGTGCACCTCAGCAAACTGGACCTGTTTCCTCATGCAAGGCAAGAATGGAGTTGAAACCAGGTAGTGATTTTATTTAGTCTTAACTTGTTCCTTTCCATACTAGGCAACAAAAATGCTTACCTGTAGGTGTATGTCATGGGCCACACAGCCTAGAGAATAGGTTTTATGCATTGAAGAGTGGGTGCAAAATTCACTCAGCTCCCCAGTAGCCACCCCAGGGGTGTGCTGGATGTTTCCAAGTTCTGTTCTTCTCACAAAGAGAAACAGAAAAATGAGACAGAATCTCTACTACTTCTACTTTACTGCTACTGCTAAATAGGCTACCAATTTAATAATTACTGTACGTTACTTTTAGTAAGAAACTTAATTGCAAAATTGGCTTCATCTATGGTAGAGTGAAATTACTTATTTGCTTAAAGAAATGTAATAGGAGATGTGAAATTTACAGAAAATTACTTAACCTTTTGCAGTGACTTTTTTCCTAAATGTTTTTACAACAATAAATTAGTTGAAAATGCTGTCTTATTCAAAGACTTTTGAAGTTAAGGGATGTTTCTCTATAGTCCCAGTCCTGTGACTGGATTCTCAAGGCCAACTTTATGCCTGGATCGTGTTGTCTGCTAGGCTCAATTTCCAGGACTCCTGGCCCCAGTCCTTATGGACTTTACTGTTAGGGAAATAATTGTTATTTAGGGCAGTGAACATGAAAGCCCAGCTCTTCTAAAGTCTTTTTGTACTGAAATGCCATCTGTAGACGTGTCTCTGTGCTTTTCTAATGAACAAGTAGTTTCCTTCTGAGGAGGCAGGTCACCTCTCTGGATCTTCAGATGATGCTGACTGTGGATTCAGGAGGCTCTGCTGAACCAGCAGGACTGCAGGACACTGGGACTGCAGCTGTGTAGTTAGATGGCAACCTGTGTTGATTGTCACCTGGTTAAATAGTTATGCTGGTGGCGAGGAAACATTGGTCAGCAAAAGGTGTTTGTGCATTCGGAGGGGTTTTGTTGTTCACAGCTTGAAGTCCCAAAACAAACAGCAAGTACAGGCTGAATTCAGAAGCAGGAGCTCTGTACTCAAAAGTGCCTAGGGGTAAGCTTTGGGTTTGTTTCAAGTCCCCTAGAAGGAGAACATCTGTTTACACCTTAGCCTATTTGTATAGATGGAATGATGGGGTTATGTGTATTCTTTTCCTGTATAAGGGCTGTATTACAAAAGCATCCTGCTTTTAAAAGTAGAAAAAAAAATTCCTTTCTTTCTTCCCACAATCCAGTTACTGTACAAAGGATCTCATCTAATTCCTTTCATCCCACAGGAAAAAGTGTGTCTGTGATATCCTTGTTGCAGTAGTTCTGTTGTGTAAAGACTCTGTGCTGTGAGATGGCATGTGGTATTTCCCTGAAGTGGTGATTTTGCTCTGTGCATAAGGAAGGGGAACGGTGGATCACGGATGTGACCAACAGCTTCAGTGAGGACATTGTTTTATATGCATGTGACCTTTCAGTATGAGCAGAACTGTGACTGTTGCACTCATTAATTCAGTTCAGTTGTTTGTTCAATGTTCATGTTTGTGTACACGTACTATGGGAAAATGTAGCTTTGGGGCTGAGATGGTGTTTAGTGAATGTCTTAGGTGGTTTCTCTTAAGGGTCACTTTCCATGTCTTGTCCTTTATAGAAGTTTTTAATTTTTAAAAACCTGAAAAAATAGTGCTAGTGGTGTTAGGTTGGCTGAAAATGGAAAAATAATGTATTGCATGGACGATCCCCCTCTGCTGTTTGGTTTCATACATTCCCTTGTATATAAGAATTCGTGCTGAAGCGTCTGTCCTAATTTTGTGCTATTACTGTACTATCTCCCTCTCATTGGCAGGGAAGGCAGCAGGGGCTAAGGAAAAAGAGGAACTGGAATAGAATCAGACATAAAGAGTGGAAAGTGGGATGCAGTGAAACGATGTGTATGTGTACCCAAAGAAATTTGATCATAAATGTGTGCCAAAACTGAGGGGGAAGTGGGTGAACAGTCCTTGCTTGTGTTCCTCATTCCATCCAGACAAAGTTGCAAGGGAGAGGAAGCACCAAGTGTTCCAAGGATGTCCCTAGCTAAAAAAGCAGAAGGGTAATTCTTAAAAAGAAAAAAAAAGTTCACTGTTGTCTATATAGTAAAAATTGATAATGTTATTTATGTCTGTTACATGTTACTGTTATTATTATTATTATTGATAGAACTGAAAGCACCTTTATGCATCTGTGTGTAGGACTGTATGAAGGGATTATGTCCCTTAAATCTATGTTAAACAACAAATGATATAATTCCTGTTGGTCAGTGTGACATTGCAAGCATTTTACATAACCTCCATTTTTTAAGGGATGGACTCTTCAGTACTGTTTCACACCTGCCAAATGCATAAATGTTTGAAATAGTGTGTACAGAGAAGCTCTGCAGGAGAATCTTGGAGAACCCTGTTTGCACTGAAACATCATCACATCAAAACTGTCCATCTAAAAAGGAAAAATCCTATTTCTTAAAAACTCTGTATTGAATGAATCCTATGGAAAGCACTTTGTTACTCTTTCTAATAAAAAGTGTTGCTATCAATGTGAATTCTTTGTGGTGCTTTGTTCAAAATTAGTTGGATCCTTTCAAAATACTATGGTAGGCCCAGATGAAATGGGGCAGTGTTCAGATACCAGGTGAAATCAGTTAACTTGCAGCTGGTGGAGAAAAAACTGCGGTGCAAGACCTGAATAAACTGCATCAGGTCTCTATGGTTGTATGCAGCAAGTTATGCTACACTAAAAGAAAATAAGTAGTAGAGCTAGATGTTAACAAATAATGCCAACATTACGGTGTAAAGTAGCTTTGATTTCACGGCATATCTATTTTGCATCTAGAGCAGCCTCTGAAGGGAACCAGATGTAGTCAGGGGTGTGAAAAATCCTTTGAAGTGACAATTGCTGTGCCACAGAAAGGCTTGGGTGTTTCCAGTTGGTTTTTTTTTTAGATGCACATAGAACATTATGTGATTCAAAACAAATCTACTTCGAACTGTTGTTTTGGTTTGCTTCTGCAGGTGAGAAAGGTGTTCATTGTGCCACAGCCAGCTGACACTTAAACGTATCTGTGTTGCTCAGGATGCCCAGTGAGTTAAGCAGTTTGTCTTTTTTAAAGAAGCAAAGTTGAATTTTGGTCCTTTAAACTCTTACTGGTGAATGTGCACAAAAGAAATAAGGCTCATTCCTGAATAAATTCATACCTTCATGTTTTATGTCAGTTAAGGTATTTTTGTCAGGCCTTTTATAAGGTGCATGCAAATTCAAAACAACCTGGCTTTGACTCTGATTCTTTCCATCCTGGGCTTTAGGTTTTGGGAACTTCTTAGCCTCTCCCCTCTGCCAGAACAGACAGCTTTATCTGCTTTGTCCGTTCCTCCTTTCACTTTGGTGTTGCCTCTCTAGGGGTGTTCACTTCGAACAATCTTTCTCTGTGCCAAGGCTTCAAGCTTTTTCATCACTCAGTCTTCCTTAAAGCTACCTAGACAGAAAATCTATTTTCAGATTGGTGTTTTGTTTGCTTTACTGTGTGCCTGCTTAACACCACAGGGGAGGAAATTGGAGAGAGGATTTTTAAAAATATGCATATGCTGGTCAGTCACTTTTGTTTTACAGTGCTTTTCTGCTGGTTTAGATGACGCTTACCAAACTGGGATTTGCAATCACCAAAGGGAGCATTGCAAATGTGTAGAGTAAGGAGCTGGTGGGAGGTTGGCACCAGGATTTTGAGAATAGACGGGTCAAGCAGCATGTGGCTTAGGGTTGTTTCAAGCTTGAACAGACAGGTGGACTTGTAACTCCCCTTAACTTTGGCCAGTGCCTTGGTTATTTCTGAGAATGCCTCCAAATGCATGTAAAACCATCAGTATTCCTTCTACACTCACTCTGAAGAAAACTGAGCTTTCATCAGCTCTGTTTTACACAGAGGAGCCAAAGGAGATGAGAATGGGAAAGGGGAATTGGACTAATAATAGTGAGTTTTAACTTGCATGAAAGCTTCTGGTCTTTTCAAATTCTAGTCTTGTAGTATCCAGATAATATCTGTGTCTTGTGTGCAGTTGTCACAAGTCTTTATCTCCCCCCCCAGCTTATATATGTATTTTCTAATTAGTACAGAAGTGAAGCTGCTGTGATATGCTTTTTCCTGATTTATTGAGAATGACACACCCCCTTTTCCCCCTCAGGTGGCAGGAGGGGTGTGACCGGATAAAGCCCTTCTGGTGACAGGAGCTGCTCTTGCTGCAGCCTCAGGGGAACCATTTCCTTCCCAGGGTACAGCGGGCTACCAGTACTGCTGGAATACCTGGAGTCCAAGCAGCATGGACGGGGAAGGACTGTCATACCACAGTCCAAGGAATTTGATCAGGCAGTGTTTGAGACAGAGCTGTTACAGAGTGCAGTGTCTAGATTTTATGTTCATTTAATGAAATTTAATTAAGCCCCATTCTTTCTTGGCTTGTGCTGGTGCATCACCTTGTGTTCAGAATGAACGTTGCTCGCGGCAAATTGTTCTGCTTCTGTGTGTCTGGGCATCTTTCAGTTGTGCCATTTACTCTTAATGCATTTTAAAACGTTACAAGGGAAAAGGGCTCATCTTCCAGTCCTCATTTGGATGAGGGTTTAATTAATATATGTGAGAAGGGAGCCAAATTAGTCTCTGGCACACTGCTGAGGGCTTCCTTTCAGAGGAAGAAAATGCTAACTGATGTGTGGGTGGTGAATGTACAGGATATATGGATTTGCATACTGTCCAGAATGGGTGGTGGAAGGTGACTGTTCTTCTGTCCTAGTTCACCAATTAATTGCCTGGTTTTTAATGTAGCAATCTTCCTCAAGCTAGCTGGAACATACTTCCTAGGTGCAAGAAGTCCTTAGCAAGGAAATGAATTATTAATTAAGGAAAATTCTTTGTCAGCCAAAATCCTGGTCTGTAACAGGAAGTCTCTTCTTGACTTGAATAAAATTTGAGTCAGTGCTTTGGCTTATTAAACCTTTATGTTGAATATTTTGCCTGTTTATTGTTTGAAACCATTGTTTCATTCATGTCCTTTCTAAAAGCCGGTAATAGCAGTCCAAAATTCTTGAAAGCCACTCCTCTGTCAATAGCTGTTACCAGTGGGGATGAAGGTAGCCTGTGAATGTGGAATGGCAGGTGACAGGGAGAGACTGACGTGTCTTTAATGCTACCTGGCTGGTGTTACGAAGCCTTTGAGCATGTTTTTGGCATTTCCTTTGCTGTCACTTTCTGTATTTATGCATCTTGTTAGGTGCTGAATGAGAGCTCACATTAGCCAAGTACCTGATTTCCTCAGGCATTTCTCTGAGCTCGTTCTGTGCTGCTGAACAGACTCTGCCCATCTCCACACAGCTGGACACCCACATAACTGTCCTTTGCTTCCTGCTAAGAGTGCAGATACTGTCTGGCATCCCACGGTCACGTCCTCATCCTAATAAGATTAGGAAAAGCGTGATAATGCAGTTTTACTGAGGGAACAAAAATTTCTATGCCGCTCTGAATCTTCCTGTTGCAGAAAGGGAAAAAAAATTAACAGTCTTGAGTCTACTTTTGATGCTTTGTAGATAAGAGAACTAAAGGCATGCAAGTGTTTGAACAATTTTATTTTTTTCATTTTGCTACCTAGTTTCTTCATTCCATCTGTGATTAGAGAGATAAGACAGTATTTGGCTGAGCTCTGTTAGCAATAGAGTTTAACTTGGCTCTTAGTTAACAAATTCTTATCCCAAGGTATTGTTTAACACGTACATACAAATTGCTGTTTCACCTTTCCTTCGGAATATGTATTTTTTTTCTTGTCCTAATGAATTAGCTTAGCTTTTTTGCTTGTTTTGAAAAAAAGAAAGAAAACCAAACATGCTTTGGGGGGCCTCTGTTGCTTGCATTGGATATACCTCAGTGGTGATGGGACTGTTGGACAATTTAGTGTTTTGACCCTCGTTTTTAAGATCTCCCTGTCTTGTCAGCTGGGCTTTACCAGCTGCAGGGGACAGGGTTTAAAGTACAGTAAAGGCTTGAGATTAATCAAATCTACTTGTGCACTGGTGGCTTTGCTCCAGTTTCCCAGGAGACTAGGCCATGAGTTTGATGACAATGTTTTGCAAGGAACTTTAGAAACTGAGCTGAAGATACTATGAAAAGAATTGAGGTCCTAATGAGTAACTGTTCTGCCATTAATGCTCTGTTCTTCCTTTGTTACTAAAAAAAAACCCATTCAGTGCATTCTAATGTCCTCCACTTAAGTTCTGAGACTGGTAGCACAGATCCTTTTTGATGTTACCCTTCTCCCACCTTTTCTGAAAGCTTCTTTCTTGACTGCTACCTTTCTTTTCCCCCTCCAAATTCCTGTGTAATACAGACACTAGAGGAGGGAAAAAAAAATATATCTATTCCCACATAGAAGGCACTTGCTTCCTGTGTAGAAGTAGTGCAGGCTGATTTTTTCCTCCCTAAGTGCTTCAGAATTCTTCTGGCGAAGTTCAGAATCGGTTTAACTCGGAATCAGCTCTGCTCCTGTATCATAGGTGTTGTTTCTTTTTACTTGTTTTGATGAGTAGCATTTAAAAGCAGGTTTGTGACTGAGCTTACTGGGGCCTGCTGCTGAAAACTCCCTTTGAATTTTCACAGTGATTTTGCAGAGGGAGTTCTGGATGAATTCTTAAAGAAGAATAAGGACAAGAGCAGTTAGAGCAGGACGTAGAGTAGTGCCAGGATGTGGGAGATGCGCCTTCCATTCCGTCTTGAATTCGGCCCTGGGGACTTTTTCAGATCGCTGAAAGCTGCAGAATCACTGTGAAGATTCAAAGGGAATTTTCAACCTTCAGTAACCTTCCCTGTAACACAAAGTCATGAAGAAATGTGCCAGAAATAAGATGTTTTAACTGTCATGGGATCTCATAAGAGGCAAAGGGGTTTTTTTCAGTTTCCCATAAAACACTGAGGTAGTTGAATCTTTCATTCCCTTAACTTTCAGCACTGTTAATGATTTATTTCCTACATGCGTGGTGTTTGGGTTTTTTCCATGTTTGTAGTCAATGAATATTAGAGTTAACTTTTGAGCTCTAACATTCTCCATCTTGACATTTTTGCACTATGTTTTTATTCAATCCATTGTCATTCACAGCGAGCTGAAAGCTTGTTAAACGCTGCTGTTGGCAGGGGATTTCTAGCCCTGCCCAGAAAAATATCCTGTGTCACCCTGGGGTCCCAGGTGTGTTTCCAACAAGGCTCATGCCATGGCGGGTTTGAAGCAAACCTGCATCCTTCCTGGATGCTTTTGGCACCCCAGGAAGAAATGCATCAGGACTGTTTCATGGCAGCACTGAAGGATAATGTGTTTTGTGACAGAAGTCAGAAGTCACTGCATCTCCAGTGACCTTCAACAGGACCAGCACATGCTGCCCCTCCTTGCATGGGCAAGGATAATTCTGGCGCTCTCTGGGATTGTAAAGCATTTGCCTAGATTTCTGACTGATGGTTTAGGTGGAATCCTTTGCCAAGTGCATAGTTGCATGAACTAAAATAGAACAGGCTCTGAACTTTAAAAACAAACTTAGGGCTAGGTTTCTGATTTTCTCCTTTGGGGCTTTTTATAAGGAATACATAGACTAGTTTATTTCTCAAATAAAGAAGTGACATTTGAACTATTTTTTTTTAATAAAACGAAAACACAGAAAGTCCTTAAATAACACTTCCCATTTCACCTCCCAGGACATCCTGGGGTTTCCATATGCCCTAGCAGTTGTCTGAAGAGCCGTGCCACAGCCTGCTTCCTGGTAGTGGCTGTGTTTCAGCAGATACCATGTGATGTCAGCTGATGTGTGTGGGTGTCCTCTATGTGTTGCTGAATCAACATCATTTACTTGCTGAACTCAAAAGCACTTTATCTGGAGGAGAAGAAATGGAGTTTACTGCATGAAAAATGTATACAGGCACGAGGGTCCATGCCATCATTACTGTAAAAAAGCAGTGAAGCATTCCATGGAAAAATTTCACAGTTAATAGTGCCTTACATTGGGATGATTATCTTTGTTCAGCTCTTCCTGCTTCGATGACTTTACCAACAGCAGAAATCTGCAAAACTATTCTAGCGTTGCAGTGCAGAGATATGTAATATCTGCTACCTTCTCAGCTGGACAATGAGCTGTCACAGTAAAAAAATTACTAAAAATTGGATTTGTTTCCTTCAGGAGCGCCCTCTTCATACTCTGCTGCTAATAATATACACATGAGTGGAAGCTACTGTATTTTTTAGAATGTTGATGCTACAAAAGCCAGTTTGAAACGTCTTCACATACTGCACACAGCATCTGAATTTATGTAGAATCTCATGTCTTGAAATGTAGGCCCTTTCATCTTAAGCATCTGTGCAGGGGCCTTCTCCTTCCTTGAGTTGTGCCTGGCAGTTCCCTGGCTCCCATTCTGGTCTCCAGCCCCACAGTGAGTGTGGAGTTCTGCACTTCTCTCTTCATCAAGTCACATAATAGGCTGGTCTCGAAAAGTTTCTCTCAGCCACAAAACTAAAGTTCACCTGAAGATGGGAAGGAACTATCAAACTCCTTTAAGGGTCACAAAGAGGGGTGTTCAGCACTGAAAGGCATCAACATCAGAAAGCCAATAGGTACTTAGGTGCCAGTTTACAACAGAATCAGCTGTAGATAACTGCCTAGGACTGGACTGACTACTGATTTTAAGACAGCCTGAAGAGCTGTTGGCTGTTTAATTAAATTGAGCTTTTATTTGGTTTGGTTTTGGTCACTCGAGATTTCCAGCTCTTCCCAGCAACGTACAGCTTTGACATGTGTGAGGCAAATTGCAGATGTGTCCTGGTGCTGAGAGACTCTGTTGTAGCAGTCTTTTATAGTGCCCTCTCTGCATCAGTTCAATCACTATTTTATCCAAAAATGAACTACTGCAAAGCTTTTTTTGAATACTTTCTGAATCTTAAGACGCTAAACCGTGTTTCTGCTTTAGCATGTTATTTCTGTTCTTCAGTGGGGCTTCCTGCTTGTTTGTGGTTAAGGGCAAAGCAGGAACCAAGCTCTGCAGTAGCATTAACTTGTGCAAGAGGGGAAAAAAGAATATGAATTATTTATGTGCCTCATGGCTTACTTTTGAGCTGATCTTCAGCAAGTTCAGCTTTTTTTAAGCCTTTGCTACTTTCATAGGTGAGCCTTCTCCTTTAAAAAATTAAACAAAAATAGCTTTAAGCCTTTTCCTGTATTTGGCTTTTCCAGGAAGTTTAGCACATTTGTAGCTTTTGCTTGCGTTTCCTATTTTGCCTTTTGGGCAGTGAAATTGTTGAATGGAGCACCTGAAGCCCAGACTCTTCAGAGTCAGCAGGAAACTGCTGTGCTTCTCTGAAATTGCTTATTTGAGGCTGCCTATTTCCATTTTTCTATTTTTCCAGAAAATTTACCCTTCTGCACAAAACTACATAAAATAAAATGTGAATTTATTTCTTAGAGCCATATACTTTTGATAACTGATTTCAGAGCCAGGACAACTGCAGCCGACCTAGCCAACCTGTAAATCAGTAAGGTATTTATACAATACAGGAAGAAAAGTGTAATAAAACTTCAACTGAGACAAGGGAAATGAAGAAAAGCTGTCAGAGTGGAAGAAGTTTTACAGAAGAACTCTTCACAGTGGGGTCTGTACACCTACCTTGTTTATATTTGTAGTAGTGATGGCAGCACAAGAATTAGGGATGCAATAAACCTACAGAAGCAATAGGAAGGATTATGCAAACTGCCTCAGCATTAAGGCCTGGAGTTATAAAAAAAGGGAGAAGTACATTTCATAGTGTGATGTGCGAGAACATACAGTTCTGAATTAATGAAAAGACACTCCAAGAGCTCATCTTTTGAAAGCTGGAGCTTTAGCTGCACACTGGATGAACAGGAGCCAAGCATAAGATGTGGCTTCCAGAAAAAAATAATCCTGGGGTGTTTTGGACATTGTATTTTCATTAGACATGTAATGAGTCATAGCATTGCACTGATTTTTTTTTAATCTTTTTTTAATATAATGTGGTGCAGAAATGTTCAAACTTTTTCATTAAAATCTTAATGGAATCTGGCTTGTTTGTAAATGTAAAATGAAGTCATGGGGCAAAGCATAAGTGAAAGGGTGATGCTGGCTGCAGGGTAATTAGGTAAACACTGTTAGTAACTTTAGTCCAGATATTACGCAAAACTCTCATTTGAGTAAGACTCTGAAGGATTTACATTAGTGACAACAAGAACTGGAAACAGCTTTCAGGATAAAGCTTGTTTCCAAAAGAGATGCTGGGGCATGGTTGTCTGCAAGAGTGGAAGGCGAGTCTCTGGCTCTGAAGCACATTTCTTCCAGTTGTCTGGTACAGCTACAAATAAAAGCTGAGCTATTTCACTCACCCTCTTCCAGAAACATCAGTGGGACCACTTTTAAGTCCTCTGCAGAGATTGCCACTTTGCTCATTTCCTGTTTTGATTGTGAGCACCTTGCAGTACTGTGTAGGACTCACAGAGTCTAACCTTGTCTTTGCTCCCACTGTGTCTGGTTTAACTGAAAGATTCACACCGAGATAACACACAGTTTATATTTCCTTCATGCTGTTCTCTCCTTTCAAGTATCTGATTTCTCCAGGCTGGAGGCAGAAGTGAGATTATTTCCTGTTGCACAATCCAGCTGATATGGTCTGTGTTAGGCCATTGCAGTGGAAGAAAGAAAGGAGTTAACTGATTAGGTTCTTCAGTTATTGCCAAATTCTGTTCACTTGCATTTGGTTTGCTCAATAAACTGTACATTGTAGCAATGTGCCCCCAGCACCCTGGGTTGGACATTCAATTACTTGTGGCCATAAAAACTGATGATCTCGTGGTCAGTGATGTGAGCAACACTTCCCTTTCCAGTTTAACAGAAATTGCTCAACAGTCACAGCGCTTCCTGCCCCTGCACGTGCAGTTCAGCAGCACACGGATGCCTGGGCAGGCACAGACTCCCACAGGAGCCATGGCACGAGGGAAGCCTTTTCAGCTCCGGCTCACGACTCTGAGCTAACCAAGCCAGCAGGAAAACCACAACTGCCATCACCTCGAGGATTACTGCAGGGCTCCTGCAGTTGGACAAGATGAGTCAAACGCGGCCAGTAAAGCCCTAATCCGCAAAGCAACTGTCACAGGTGGCATTGCTTCATGTACTCCTTCATCCGGTGAGCCAAAATATACAGGCTTACGGCAAGACGGAGCCCGAATTCAGCTTTAAAGAAGGGGTAGCCCAAAGATGACAACTCTGGTTAAATTCTTCATGTAACTTGGATTGATTTCACCTTTCCTCTGTTGAAGGTGACTATCTCCGCTTCTGTAAAGGCGAAAGGAACAGGGGCATAAATAAAACAGGTCCTTTAAGGGAACATCAAAGCTAAGTGGAATGACTTTGCGAGACCAGCAAGTTTATGCTGCTTCAACCTGCATATAATAGTTTTCCTGCATATAATATGATGTGCTCTTCAGAGTACAGAGTTCCCTGGAAAACGTACCACAGTAGTGCAGATTTGTACTTCAAGCCTGTTTGGTAGGTGTGGTTAAAACACATATGCTCTCTTTAAAAACATGTACATACCTTCTTTGTGGCTGAAGAAAACATACTGAAAAGATGTAGTTTAAGAAATTTACATCCCAATAACTTATCTGATACATTATCAGATGTCATCGTAGGATCAGTGATCTCCCATGGGGCAGAGTTTACTACCACAAAGGCAGCATACAATATTATTTGTTTTCCATTAGTACCTGCAAACTTCTATGCATCTGATGCCACAAAATCTTGTAAGAAATTTAAAAAGGCAGAGGATTGAAAACAGTAATTTTTGGGGGGAGCTATGGAGTGGTTGTATTTGGGAGCTGAGACTTGTCTGAGATCAGGGGCATCTGTGGGAGAGCTCAAAACCGAGCATGGCCCTGCAGAGGTCCAGTCTCACACTTCCCCTGTTGGTTTCCCACTCCCACCTTTACCAGAGGTCCACCCTTCAGCCAGTCGTTTCAGAATCTGGGAAGATATTGGTGACCAGTCTGAATTCAGCTCAGTAACAAATTATTGGTCTCAGGTCCAGTAAGAAAAACACATTTTTCAAGTGGTGTCTATTTTCCCTGACAATCCCACTAGAAAATTCCCACTCGGCTGCTGAACCTACTGGGCACACACAGCCTGAACTCTGCCCACCTGGGCAGCTGTCAGCAGGATGCCAGGAGCTCTGCAGGAAGGTGATCCCAAGCATCCAACAGCACTTACCTCCCATGATGCTGGCAGTTTTAGGTTGTCCAGTGGGAACACCTAGAAATTATATTTAACTGTTTCAGTGCACTAACGGATAAGTCATTATCTTTCACGTGGGGGCCTCATTCAAAGACACAGTCCTTGCTCAAAAATCCAAACTTGAATTCCAAGATGCACTGTTGGGTAAAGGTACACACCCTCGAATATCGGGCAGTGGGATGTGACTGAGACCAATGAAGAAATGGTGCTGGCAAGTGAGACGTGAAGTAAAATTAAGTCTGCCACAACCAGCTGAAGAAACAGGTGATGTTTACTACCTGTTGAAACACAGCAGGCGTTCATGTGTCACACCTCAGTGCGTTGTTAAAAAGTCATCACAAGTGTGGCTGCAGCACCGTGCTGTGTTACCTTCTCAGGGCAGTCCAGAGGCTGCGATGGAAATAGCACACAGAGCTTTCCAGGAGCTTGAGGGCTTAACCTAATTGGACCATTTGTTTATATAAAGGAGAAACTAATTTACACCATCTTTGTGAATCACATCTGCCATCACTGCTGCCCCCCAGCGAATGCTACAAAAGACAACTAACTGAGTGTTGTCTTCAAAGTGAATCAGGCAGGACAAAAATCAAACAGAGCCTCAATCTTGCATTTCTATGGCTCTTTTGAAATGAGACGTGTTGCCAAGCCATTTCTAAGAGAATACTTATTTCTTAGTGTTTGCTATTTACTAACTGGAAAAGGTGTTAAGACAAGTAATTCCTGTTCCATTGAAAAATCTTTACCTCATTTAAAATTGTTCATAGAAGTCCTAGGCATAAAGAACAAGATATTTGTCTCAGCCCAAATTCCATACGGGCAGGTTTTTTTAATGAAATACACTTTCTGGCAGGGCTCTGTTGCCCAGTGACCTGTCGGTGTGGTACCCTGGTGCTGCAGGGAAAGATGACCTAAACACAAGGATTCACCACCACCACCAGATCATGAACACCAACAGGGAACTGAAGCAGTGTGTGGGAGTCCCTGAAGCCCCACATTCCAGGAAATTGTCCAGCTGATGTCCTCACCCAACTGTTCTTGTTAACAGTTTAATAACCTTCTGGGATACTTTTGGGCCATCAGGATATTTCTGGCCAGTTACCCCTTGTACCCCCAGCCTCCCTCTTCCCACGTGGTTTCTTTTCCCTGGAGTGGCACCACATGGTCCAGGGTGGGATGATGATGATGACAAAAAACATGGGGAAGACAGCTGCCAGGGTTCAGATGTGCTCAGGCCCACCCTGAGTGCCCCCACTCCTCTGGCCATTGGAACAACGCTGGCACTGGGCTGTGTGGAGACTTGGGAACTGCCTTTTGGCCCCAGACACTCCCCAGGACCAGCCAGGGAGCCTCAGGGCTGAGCCCAAACATGCAGGACTGGGACTCTGCTGCCGGCTTGCGAACAGCAGCACGGTCCCGGTTCCAGACCCCAAAGCAGAATCACAGAATATTCTGAGTCGGAAGGGACCCACAAGGATCATGGAGTCCAGCTCTTAAGTGAATGGCCCATAGAGGGATCAAACCCACAACCTTGGCATTACCAGCACCAGGCTCTAACCAGCTATATCCTAGCACTGGGCTCTGCCTGTGTTTCTGAGCATAGCAACACAGGACGTGGTCTCCTGTGTTCCAAGCCCCAGATTTGACCAAATGGGCCTTGTTTCAAGCCCCAAAACTGCACCACTTAATCCCCATTTCTACATCCTCAAACCGCAGGATTTAGCCTCAGTTTCTTGGCCTCTAAGTTGGCCAAATGAGCCTACTTCCAAGCCCCCAAAAAACACATGACTTGGTGTCTGTTTCCAAGCTCAACAATGCAGGACTTGGTCTCCAATTTGCAAACCCTAAAACTGCCCAAATGAGCCTGTTTTCAAACCCCAGCAATGCAGGACTTTAGGACTGTTTTTCAACAAGTAAAACATAGGACTTGATATCAGTTTTCAAAACCTTAAACTGACCCAGATGAGCCTGGTTTCAAATTTGCAAAACACAGGACTTCATTTTGTTTTTCAAGCCCCCTCAAAAAGCAGGACTTACTGTTTCTGAGCACTAAACCTAGCCAGTTTGGAAAAGCCTTACTAGTTGCCTGAAGGGCAGATGGAAGGAAAAGGTAAATTCAATTAAAACCTCATCTAAGCCAACTTCATCATTTTTAAGGCAGTGAAGAGAGGCAGGCAGTGTCCGTCCTGCTTCCGCTCTGCCACTGGGATTTCTGTTTTCTGCTTCCAACACTGCCTTCAGCTTTGATGACCCTTATTTGATGCAACTCCATTAGCAGCAAACTCCAGACCAACTTGCACAGTCTGGCTGTATCCTTTTATATCCCTGACCCCGATCCGACATTTCTGAGCCAAATTCACCTGCTCTGGCATGGCTGGAGGCAATGCAAGGGGGAGGATGGAGGATCTCCTGGTGCCCCCATAGAGGTGCACAGGTTTCCACCAACCAGGCACTACCAGCAGGTCCCAGTGACAGCTGCAGTTTCCCTTAGGGGCTGAATTGAGCTGCATTGAAATCAGTATCATCTGCTGGAACTTGCTGCTCCTCAGGAGGGTCATTTGGGAGCCGCTCCGCTCTGTCAGGTGGGACACACGCCTGTCTCTGTGGTAATTAGAGCCTTTGGCAGACTCTAAAAGGCTAAATTTTGTATAAGCTGAAGAGCCTCAAAGCCTGCTGAATTCATGGACATTTGTCCCTGTAGCTACAGCCCAGCCATAGAGCTCTTTCCCACTTAGTGTTGTGGTGGCATATCAATAGCTGTCACTTGTTATTGATGGATAAAAGGTGGCATTTTAGGGGACACTTGGTCTCCTCCTCTATTTAATAGGCTTAAGCTGAAGGATCAGTTCTTTGTCAAGTTCTTTCTTTCTGTACCACCTGATGGCACACTTGCATTAGCACACCGCAGGCTGAAGGCAGCACAAATCAACCAGCACATCCTGCCCAAAGTTGTTCCACTTAGTTTCTTCTGCATCGTGAACATACCTGTTTAATTGATTAAAGGATCCAACACTGTAGTATTGAGTAAAAATAAGCAGGGCGTACAAAATAATTATACCAAGAAAGCCCTGTATTTTTCAACTTTTATCCCAGATAGTACCTGGATAATTCATTACTTTTTGATTTTTTTCAGTAAGTTTGGTAAGAAACTTGCCATTGCCTTACTGAGACTTGCTTCCATGGATGGCAAATTTTCCTTGGACTCTGTTTTCTCTGTCAGAAGGTTCGCAGCAGATTTGTCAATGTCGCGAGTTAGTAAATTGTAAATGGAAATAATTTCTGTCCTCCAAGTAATGTGATTACTGCCCAACTACATATCAAAGGAACAATCTCCAGTGGGCTGTATAAGAGTGTGAAGTCTTGTCATAGAATAGTTTGGGTTGGAAGGGCCCTTAAAGGTCATCTAAGTTATCACATTTGCCATGTACCACTGGATGGTTATCAATACATCAGCAAATGCTGCAGAGGGTTACAGACCACAGGTAGAAACAACTTGCTGGTCTGTTGGATTTTATGACTTTGTGAAGAATGTATTAAAATATTTATTACCTCTTTATATGCAGAATCTTAATGGCAGATGTAAACAAGCTGTATCTGAACGTCAACATCTCAGAGCAGGAGCCTCTCAAATGAGTGTTGTGGGTAGCACCAGAGAGGTTTTGAAGCATTTCCTGTCCTGACTTCCTCCATTACCCACTGAATTGCACTGGCAGTGATAATTGCAGCTTCAGGATAAATAGCTGCTAAACGATGACAGCAGAAAAGCCCTACAGCCATTCTCAATTAAATCAAGTGGAAATTTAGTCTTTGAGTACTGCTTCTGAAACTAGCTGAGCAGAATAGGAGCAAGCACCCTGGTGGCTGGGAGGATAATGAGGGCAGGAGAAAGACTGCTCGCTTTGCTCTGTGACCACCCTCTCCATGTCCCCGTTTGAAATGTCAGTGGCTACCTCTGCCCTAGAGCTAATGTTGGCATGAGAATAAAACCAACAGATTGCCAGCTGAATCTACTCTAATAGAGCCCCTTTAATCTGGTGAATTTTGAGGAAGGCCATTTGCATCTCCGAAGCAATGTTTCTCTTCTGGTTTTTTATCAGCAGCTTATGTTTCTGCCAGTATTTGTTTGTCTCAGCCACAACCTCTTGATCTCTGAAGGCTATTTTGGTCTTGTTAGGATGTCCTTCTCACCTCATTTATTTCTATCCTTTCTGTTTATCCTGGTACTTTTATCAGCACCATCTGCAAACTTCTCATATTTCTTACTGGTTCTTACAGATTAGAACTTTTTGTCTCTGTTCATTCCTGTGCAAAGGGGATTTGGAGTCATTTTCAGTAACAAAGGAAATATCTCTACACTCACTTGATGTATACTACCCAAAATGAAAGGATGAAGCAAACAAGTAAGAAGTCTTTGCCATAACACATATGACAAATAATGTGAATCCAGGAGATTTTTTTCAAATTATACCTACGAGCATTTGCTCCAGACTTCAAAAAGGAAGGGAAACTTCCTTAATGAACATTATTTGGGATAGGAATAGGAAGGACAGTGTTCTATGGAAGAGAACAGCCTACAAGTTGATAAAGCCTTTTGACCTCTTTCTGAAGTGTTTAGGAACAATAACCCAAATATGTAAAAAGGTTTTTAGCCAACCTTTACATAATCTAGCTTTTGCACTGTTGTCTCAAAGATTCTGGGCAGATTTCTGTATCCAAATTGTTCTAAATGCTTAGAAAAAAATATCTAAAACTTTGGAAAACAGCAAAAGCAGCACATGGCTGTGATCTAAAAAAAATCCAGGTGAATTCATCTTTGTCTACCATCCAAAGCTTGCCCACAGAATTGAATTTGTGACATTTTCCCCATATAGTGACCAAGATCTTCATGGTCCTCGGGTCTAGCCTCAAGTTCCCTTTCTCCCTTTCAAAATTCCTTGTGTCAGTTCCACACTGGTTTTGATGTATTTTGAGCAGCACTTGACCCCAGCACTGACAGGCACTTTATCAGTAACAAAGCATCTCTGTTCTCATGGGAAACAGAAGCAGTCATCTGTCAGAAAGCAGCCAAGACTTACTACAGTCATGCAAAGTCAGAGACTGAGAAGAGAGAAATTGTCAGCTTCACCTTGATAAGCCCATGAGTGTGAAAGACATGTCACATGAATTTCCATTACAGAGATCAGCAGGATTCCATGAGAAGCAAGGATGAGTGGAAAAAAATCAGGCATTCAGAAAATTATTCAGACCAGAAACCTTGGGCAGTTCCAGGTGTGCCTGTTTTCCATAGAAATTAAGAGGATTCTCAACATTGTCTTGTAAGATCAAGAGAAGATCATCCATTACAAAGTACATCAAGATAGCAAGGTAACACTTTCAATTAACCTTCCCTCCAGCAAAAACAGTAGCAGCAAAAACTGCTTTCCTCTGACAGTAGGAAAGCAGTTTTAGTATCATCCAAAAATGCTTTAGTGCTTTTCCACTTAGAACCATCTTCCTGTTTCACATAAGAGCAGTGTACTGCATCCTCCCCGCCTTTCCCTGACACTGGTAACCTGATCTGCAGGTACAAGCATCTTCTCCCTTTGTGCCAGGAGAGGGATATGGACTGGTGGAGTATCCCTAGTTAGTGAAGTCAGCTTTCAGAGGCAGAGAACCCCAGCTGTCCTTACAATGAGAGACCAGAAACAAGTTCTTTAGCAGCAACTTAAATTCTGGAAGCTGCATGAGCTGCTCACAGCAAAGGGACTGGCACGCACTGTGCCATCACGTGGGAAGATCCATCCGGGGGCTGACTGCAGTGAAGAGGACTGGCCATCAGCTGGACACCTGCCACTCCTTTTTCTCCTGCTGAAGCACAGCAATGAATAATGATCTACAGTAAACACTTGCACTGCAGGAGCACATGTCACATCCTTGAATTTAGGGTTCATCAGATGAGAAGGCATCTTCCTGAAGCTGGATGTTTAGTGTCAGCTGGGACAGATGCAGGGACCCACAAAACTCAGACATAGTTTGTGCTTGGTTTCCACTCTGCACCTAAAAGCTGGTACCAGCACAGCATCTTTCCACAACTTAAAAATACGGTTTCACTTAGGAAAAATAATGTCTTTTTGGAAACTGCAGTTAGTTGAACAAGTGGTGTAAATGCTTATAAAATCTTTCAGACCAGTGCTAGCCCTGGACAAAGTGTTTGCTTATTAATACAGTGCTAAAATAGCATCACTGCAGAAGTTTAGCAGTCTAGTTTTAAGAACTCAAGTGACATACTGATTATTTTTCCAAGACAAGTAGAAGAAAAGTCTTCTTGTATCAATTAGTATGAAAACGTAAGTTAATTTAGTGCAACAGTAATATCTTTTCCTCCTAGAACCTAAGATATTGGAAATTAGGCTGAGTGTGCAATATTTAGTTATTTGTACAATTTCACCTGGAAAGAGCACAGTTCACATTTTTGTTACATATAATTCCTTTCTGTTCTGCTTTACCGCTTAGAAAAAGGAGTCTCACAAAACTTCATGGTGGCAATAAAAATCTTACTCCAGTTCGGATTTCTTTTTGGCAGCCAGTAGGTGGAATCAGTGCTCCACCAAACCGTATCATTAGTGTCACTGAAGCAATCTCCACAAAAAGGAACACGAAACCAAAGGTCCTTAAACTTAAAAAAACCCCCAACAAACCACAAAATAAACCACTTTTCCTATCATCTACCTTCTCTAGAGAAGTAACAGCACAAGACACTCATTCAAACAGTCTTCTGCCCTCCAAAAATATGGATCTGTCCATCAGCATCACCTTGTAGTCCAGGGGCACCCAGGTCCCCAAGTCTGGGATAGGATCTCTCACAAAGCAACCCGGATCTCTCACAAAGCAACCCAGATCTCTCTACCGCAAACAAAGGGCCCTGTGCCTTTGCATTGTCCTGTCCCGTGCACTTCCCCACTGCATTTCCTGGCCTCTCTCACCACACATGTCCCCACAAGAAGCATTTAGTGACCAACTCCGGAGCAAGGAAGTGCCCGTGGCACAGGCAGAGCTCCCGCTCCAAGGGCTGTTCAACCAGTTGGAGCAGTCATGAGCACACAGGGCACTCACCTTGGGGGTGGGAGACCAGCAGCAGGGAGCTGGGATAATAGGGCTGCTCTGCTGGGAGGACAGACCAGGATGCACAGGTTACCATGCCACACCAACTTCACCACCACAGAGCACTCTGCCAAGCAGCACAAGCAGAGCTGGTGGCAATAAGCTGTCCCAGCATCATCCTAGCAACCATCAGACACACAAAGACAAGCAACTCCCAGGGCAAACCATGAAACCTGGCAGTGGGGTGAAAGCTAGAGGCAGGAGGAGAGGTTGATGAGGGTAGTTAATCTATTAGCGCCTTCACACACTGCCAGCTGGCTCTCCTCAGGCTGGTTTGAGTCAAAGATTTACCACTGGGCCATGAGGCACAGCAGACACTTTGGTTTCTGAAATTCAGGCTGCATTTCCTCAGCTAAAACAGTTTCTACTTGTAATAAATATTTCCATCAGGCTTCTGTCTCTCTTGCCTCCTGACCTGTTTCTTGTGCTCACTTTTCCTGCAGCCCCAGCAGCCTGTGCACACTTCTCCCCAGCACGCAGCAAGGTCTGCCCAGTGACAACCATGCGGTCCTGTGTCCTGCTTGGGAGGGCTGCAGCCCTGAGGGCTGTGAACCACGGTGTGAAGAGCTCTGCCAGGGGATGGGGCAGCCCTGTGGGGCTCAAAGATCCCGTGTCTCTGTTGAGGTCTATCAGCATCTGCTTGTTAAATAGGCCTTGGCTAAACAAGCTCATCTCTCTGGCCCCATTGAGCTTCAATGCTACTGAAAAAATGCAAACCCCCCACCATTTCTCGAGCTGGAAATAGACCTATTTTGATTGCTGCCTGAGCAAAGGGAATTTTAACTGTGCCCATATTTGCACTGTGTTTCACCAGTTGTGCTTCCCCTGCAGATTCTGCTTCTCTCGGGTGGCAAAGGACACCTCTGTGGTGTGAAGAAAGTCACTTTGAATTTTCCATCTCCCTTCACACTGAAGGTTATTGTAGCTGGGGCAGGAATATTTCGGAGATGCCTCCTTGCCAGCCATTTCCCTCACAGCAGTTTTATTTATATATGTGTGTGTTGACAGACACCCAGCTGTGTGTGCTGGGGGATTATCACACACCCCCAGAGCTGGCGCAGCCCTCCGCACGCTGCCTGTGTCTGGCAGGGCTGCAGCTGCGTCCCTGCTGCTGGTGTGAGAGAACTCTGGTTTGTCTCTGTAGCTAAAACAAGGTGGGAAGCTGCTGGGCCACTGGGCAGGCATGTGTTTATGCAAGTGCTAAGATAAGGTGAGTTCTTCCACCCTCTTCCACAGGTCCCAAATTGTCTTAGTGCATTTACTGGCTGCTCTGGTCACTCAGCTGCTGCCCACCAGTCCCACCCGTTTGCCAGCACTATTTATACCACAGCTCTAGGGTTTCAGAGGTCTTGGAAACTGAGCATCACAGTGCCACAGCAATAGGGGTGCTTCCAGAGCCCCAGAAAGGAGGGCCAGAGTGAGGGAGGCATTTGGAGGCAGCAAGTGCCCAGGGAATGCATCTGAAGCAGCCCACGAGCTCCCAAACCTCAACGGAGAGATGCCTGTGAGCCAAGCCTGGGCAGAGCGAGGGCTGGGCACTGGGCTGCCAGGACAGCAGGAAGAAAAGGGAGGTTTTGTCAGCACCATACAGAGCGTGGTTTGATCCCACTGACCGCAGCAGACAAAGGACAAAAGGCGGCAGATGCCAAGGAGTAGGCTTTAACTGCCTGGGGAGCCTTCCCATTACAGCTGAGTAACACTCCAAACACGCAAGAGGCGGTTATAGGGGCCGTTTATCTTTTTATTATAAATTTGGTATGAATGACCAATGGAAAAATCACAATGGAGTACCAAGAACATTTTATCAAAATTTTAGCAGCATTTAAACAGTAATAGATTCCCAACCTCCTCTGGGCACCCCTTGCCCTTTGCCTCCCACCCACAAAACAGTAACCTTCACTCAAATGTGCTTTCCAAAAGCATGCAGGGGATGTAGCTAGCCATTTTCCCCTGAGCTGCCATGAAAAAAATCTCATCCCAAATGCTGGTCACCATACAACCTCCATCCATCCACACAGGGCCAGGCGCCTGTCCCCTCCTCGCTGTAGGCAGCACAGCAGGAGGCTGGCTGGCCGTGGCGTGGGATGGGACTTGCCAGGGGGGAGGCAGCACCTGCTCACATCCTCCCCTGCATGGATCAGCACTCCCACAGGCGCCCATTACCTCCAAGCAGAAATCCTGGGCTGAGCCCTCTCCCGCCCGCTGCTGCCCTTCGCTTCGGTACACGGGGGTGCCGTGCGCTCCACGGCCCCGCTCCTGTACCTGAGAGTGCGTGCTTGTGTCTGGATGGAGGGAAGGACGGGAGGCTGGCGGTCGGTCCTCCCACAGGAATCGAGAGCGGGGCAACCGGGAGCTGAGACTTGAAGGGGAAAGGTAGAAGGTGAGCAGTGAGATACTCCAGTATCAACCCACCAAATGAAGTCAGTTTACTATCAGCTAATGTGGAGAGCCATGGGCTGCCTACTAAGTCACAAGAACTAATTTTTTGTGTGCGCATTTTTTTTTTTAAATTTACATTAAGACATGAACAGTACTATCCCAGCCTCACAGGCCAGAGCTCGGTGAAAACAACGTTGAATTAGAGGTGGGGAAACACAACACACGTGGAGACAACAACATAATATCGGCAAGCTATTCCCCTGCTTCTTTGGTACTTCCTAAACTTTCTTATCCAAAATATATAAGGGAAATGCACCATTTAAAAGTTACCGTTCATAAGTATTTACACAGCCATAACCATCACGCTATGATACACAAAGATCAATATGATATGAACAAAGTTATCTTATGAAAAGCACTTCTGCACATTTTATTTTGTTCCAGTATCTTAATAGCTTTAAAAAATTCGTGTTATGCAGTCCTGTACCTCGCTTCTTCTTATATCAAATGGACAAGAAACATTTCCTAATCCATACTCTTCTTCAAAAGATTAAAAAATAGCCACCAAAATGATACACTATGTACAAATTTTACTAAATATTAAGTTCTAGGCAATTATTTTCACCCCACTGATAATATAACTTAGGTATTGTTACCTACTATATGCATATATATTTCTTTAATATATAAGAAATGGCACCACATCACCATGTCACCAATATGACACATTGTTATGTACAGTAGATAAGAAGTTAGGTATGGAAGATGGATCCTCTCTGACTGCTTCTTTCACGGGAACGCTTCTCCCATCGGTAGTAGCATGGCCATTTCCCCTTTTCCCGGCAGAGGAGGCTCCTCAAATGTAAGGCAGGATCCCGTACATCAGCAGTGCCATCACCCCGGCGCTGAACAAGCCGGCCACCGGCACAGTCACAAACCACGCCAGGAAGATGTTGCGGAAGAGGCGCCAGTCGACGGCTTTCTTGGAGCGGATCCAGCCGACAGCCACCACGGAGCCAACCTTGGGAGCGTGGGGAAGAGAGAGGGAGACAAGGTGTGAGGGGTAGGTCTGAGCACCTGTAACATGGCCACGGCCACACCAATGCCAGTCAGCTGATACCAAGCGATGCTCTGAGATAAAGAAGCCCCTGGGAATGACAATGGCTCTGTTCTGGAGTGGTGGCACGAGGGTGACACTTCCAAGGTACTTAAACCTTTGTTTTTCAATGGCCTCCTGTTTCTCATGGGTCTTGGGGTCAGCCAAAGGCAAATAAATATGTTGGTGGGTTTTTCTCTGCCCTGCTAACTCCTACAACTGAGTGCAACTGAGGCAGCCCTCCACCTGACTAAGTCCAGAGGGGAAAGAGCAAGTGTCCACTGACTCTGGCCAGACTGCAGTCTAAATCAGGAAAACACCAGGAAAGCTGTTTTTAAGGCTCTGCTGAAGAGCATCACATGGGGCAGGCCAGGACAGCCACTATAGTCTGCCTGTCCTCTTGCTGGTTTGGGATGCCCTGCCTGTTCACCCAGCAGCTGCTGAGCCTCTCTGTGCAGCTCACAGCCCGGCATGCGGCGCTGACTCAAAACACCACATCCATATTCCAGTACTGCAGGCTACAGAGAGGATGGCAGTGGCAAGGTAAAAGCAGCTGAGCCCACCCTGTGGCAGCGATGGTGGCTTGGCAGGGGCAGACAGACAGTGCAGCCTTAGACCTAGCACATCAAACTCATCAGTCTGAGCCCTGTGAGGGAAACTAGCCCTTCTGGACCAGCTAGCCAAGCAAAGCATCCAGAGCTAAAATCCTCTCTTGCAGACAAAGACATCAGCCTAATACTAATGGGGCACACAAACTGCACAGACACCAAGAAGATGGTAGGGAATGGATAAAACACCAAGATATCCTTCAAAGACAGTGCCACCAGGGCAGCTGGGTAGCTCAGTGGTTTTGTAGACAAAACACACTGTGTCATGGGCAAAGCTGCAATCTTTTTTCCTTCAAAGGTATTTTCAGTTCATAAGGTATAAACCCAGCATATCAGTTTTTAAGAAAAAAACCTGGACTGGGAAAATCATTTTCAATGAAAAATTACAGAAAAACTTCAGAAACACTGCATTTTCTTTCTGCCCTGGAAGTGCTTTCCATGCTGTTAGCAAAAACAGTGTAAGTCTATTCAAAGTGCACGGTAAAGCAGCAAGAAATGTGGAAGGAATATCCTGTTTTGAAGGTAAGGAAACTCCAAGACACAGCTGGGCATGTGCTCCCTGAAGTGCCATCCCTGCCTCCAGCTTATTTTCTTAATGGGAGTATCAGTCCCTGCCTATAGATCAAAAGATGGGCTGCTCCCCTTGTACAGAGCCAGGGAAATGATAAATGCCAGGAGTACAGGGAATGAGGGAAAGATAGCATGGGGATATCAAACCTGCATCTTTTGCTAACACCTATTTAGCTTCTGACTACTGCTTAACATTTCTTTTTGAAGAGTTACTTGTGGAAGAGCCTGTAACTCTTGGGTGCCTGTGACAGAACAAGGGAAAACTAAACCTGATATTCTGTGACCAATAAGGCCTCTGTTGGAAGCTTGATCCAATAAGGAAATCTGTTAGACAATACTTCCTCTGAATACTTCTGGAGTGCACAATATGCTATTCTGTATTTAGGAGGTGTAAGTGTATTTAGAGGGTGGAGGTGTATTTAAGTGAAGAGGAACCCCACACTTGTGACCACATCAAAGCATTAACCTGAGGAAAAAGCATTTGGGCTTTCAGCAGCTCAGCTGTTAGGCTCAGCTTTACATTTTGCGTGTCCTTAGCATCCGTCTGTCATGCTTGCAACAAGAAGCATTACTTATTGAGCAAGCCTGCATTCTACGTACGCTGATCTCCGAGTCCTTCCTGAAATTTAAATGGTATCAGCAATGATGGCATTGGCAATCTGTTTTAAACATTATTAAAGTTTAGTTTATTAATAGTGATTTTTGATGGACTAGAGGTTAGGAGAGTAGCTAATCCTTGGGTGTAGGCACACTACACCTTCTGTAGAATTTCAGATGATATCTACTTTGGGATTGGTTTGAAACCAGTGCAGTTTGCCTTCAGTATGCTCTGCTTAAAGCATTACAGACATGCTTTTGGCTCTCTTGTTCCTGTGCAATGGTGTATAATAAGAACACACAGAACACGATAATTCAATCATAACGACAGAGAATGTTTTTCAAAACCGCAAAATCATAATGGCAAAACGGAGCTGACAGAATGACCTCAGCAAAGTCACTTTTGCAGAGGAAAAGCGTTTAACTGCTGCACTCTAATTTTATCTGTATATGAACACACTCCATTACAGCTGAGAAATGTTTATTTCTAAATCTCCAATCTGAGAACAAACAACAGGCACTCTAAGATTCAACATGATCATTTGCCCACCTAGGCAACAGAAAGGGAAGGTATGCATTCACACCACACCGGCTTTTCGGTGCTAAATCCCAGGGGAGGTTGAACTGGTGCAGCCAGAGCAATGTGGCTACTGCACTCAGACCCAAAAATTCCTTTGGAGGCTCAAAAGATTAGGTCTTTCCTCCAAGCCCTCTTGACTTGGAGGCTTTCAAAGGACTTTCCTCTCCCCTTGGACCTGTGGCAAAGACAAAGGTGCAGTTCAGGCTTTCAGCAGGCACTGAGCATGAAAAAGCTGCTTGGCCATAGATGTGGGACAGGCACACTGGGCAGTGACCACCTCATGTAGACCAAAGGCTCTGATTTAGGACCAAAGGCAGGTCCTGATCTGAGAGGGCTTGATGAACCTTCCCCAGAAGCTAATGCTTTTCTTCTTGCAAACCTCCAGTTTGCCACATCTGCTACAAGATCTGAAAACTGCTGCTCAGAGCTTTCCTTCACACTTGGTCTCCATTTTTCATTACAGTCTACTGTTTCACCTCAAAAAGGTTTCCCTCCAGCTCAGCTGTTTCATGCCGCTCCTTATTTGCCATCAGTTTATCCAGCTGCTGCACATTCAGTTGACTGACATCCCTTCGGTAGGGCTCCCACTCAAGCAAATGCTATTTCACAGTGCAGCAAATATTGAGGAAAAGAGTAATTCCCAATCCCTGATGCTGGAGGGTCAAGATTAGGCTCACCTCAAACCTGTTTTCATTTGGATTTCTAAGGCAAAATAATTTTTCTGCTGATTTTTAAGAAGGCATTTTGACTCAGTGGCTGACAGCACTTGCAGCGAGGCATTTTCACATGGAGCAAATGATATTTAACAATTCTTTTATTCCTTTGCTGGGCCCTCGAAGAAAACAAGGAATAGAGGAATACATCTGTTACAACTCTTTGCTTTATCTTGTGTTGCTCACTTAGAATCTTTCAACTCAGGATCTCATTTTGCTGCAACACTGAGTCAGTTACAATAACATGAAATCCCTGGAACAGTCTAATTCTATTGCAAAGTGGATCTTCCCATTAAGAACGATCCATCTAATGAGATACAGCAAGCTACAGGGAGCAGACACAGACTAACCACATTAGCTGCTTTTATGGAAGTATTTTTTAAAAAGAGCTATTTTGCTCTGCAGTTAGAAAAGACCAAGCTTTTAGCTGCATTGAGTGAATGAATACCCCTCTCATTAGCTTATGGCTTCCAAGACATTTTCTTTTTAAATTCAGTCTATTTGTTTGGACCAAAGTGTGTTTTCTCTTTTACAACAGTTGGCTAGAAGTGTTTCAGGCATGCAACTGGGAAAATCAAAGCTGTATTATTCTCCCTGGCAAATTCTTCATCATGCATTTGATATACCAGTCAGCTTAAAGAGAAGTGGTTTCAGGCTAGCATTTTTAGAGGTGGATAACATTGTTATTATTTTTCCCCTCCCTGCTTGATTCAGAGGAACCAGAGTTCTGTCAATGCCAGGAAATCTGAACAGCCTTTCAGAGCAGCTCAGTCTTGGCTGCTTCTCAAAGAGCACCAGGGTAGAAGAAATAAATGATTTTGCAATAGAGGAAGGCTTTCTGAAGAAATGGCTTTCACTAGAAAAAAGCCAATTGAACCAACTTTGGGCATTTTGCAGGATGTGTGGATTTCATTGACTCTTTTACTGGAAAGCAGGTCAATGTCACAGGCAAGGTGCCAGGCTTCTTGCCAGCCTGCCTGCCATGCCATGGAGCAGTTATCCCCCAAAACCTGCCTGCCCCAGGCCCAGCCAGGGGCTCCAAGGTCTCCATGGTGCAGTAGTGAATCCTACAAGGTCTTTTCTTAGGGCTTGGTCTTGGTGGCATGCAATGAAGCAGAGGGATTGCCATTCCGGGGTCTCTGATCTTGGAGGGGCTTCCCCACATCCTGCCAGAGGGTGAAAGAAACAAACAGCTCTGCAAGTCCAGGAGCTTGGGAGTCCGTGGAGAAACAATGGAAAGAAAGATGGGATATTTGACTGGAGAATTTCCCAAGGAACAAAATTCCAAATTCCCATTATGTTCTTCCAGCAGTGTAAATGTCCACATGCTCCCTGATATCTACAAGCCATAGAAATGTCTTCACGACACAATTAAATTCTGCTCATTACCCAGCCAGTATCTATACTCCAAAGTGGTCTTTTTAAAAAAAAAAAAAAAACCAAGAAAGCAAACTACCTTGTTCAAAGGACTAATTACAAGGGCCGGATTCTGTATTATCATGCACAAAAGTGAGGACAAGTTGGTTTAAAAGAAGAGAGACATTAAAATATTAGCTTAATGATGTAGCAGTGTTTTTCATACAGGTGGCTTTGAAAGACACGTAACGGGGGTTCACACAGACTACGAATCTACGTTATTTTAATATGCCTATATTAGTTCAATACAACCATGTAGGGGTGAAAGACAGTCCAGACTTTTGTGCAATTAGTTATAATGCTGACTCTGCTTGGCTGTACTTCCTTTAAAAGTGGGCCCCGTTATTTTGCGGTCAAGGTCTGCAGGGCATGGCACAGTGAAGGCAATCTGCAGCAGTCGGTATCTCCCAGATTTTGTTATGGTTTGTCCTAGTGATATGATTTACTGACAGGATCACTGCAAACTCCAATACCTTGCAATGGGTGGAGCTTATTGGAATACCCACATTTGAGGCTACAAGTACCGTTAGCGCACACATTACTTCAATGCAAAATCCACTGTGAAGAAATAAAAAAAAAAAAAAAAAAAAAAACAAAAAACTCNGAAAACCTGTAGTAAAAGAGTTATATGCAGGAAATCCCATGCCATGCACTTATCAAGAAAGTCAAGTATAAATGATGAATGGTGCGCAGCCTCTGAACAAGGGAGAAATGTTACCCGACCAGGTTCAAATGGCACCGTCAGAGGAAACCAGGCTGTTCCTTGCAATCGTTTGCTTTAAAATTGAGGTCGTGTTTTTCTAAGTGCTGTTTTTCTTCACCAGCAGCTATGGAGTTTATGCTGTGGCCAATTCCAGCGACTTTACTGTGACAACTCCAATGCATTTTTTGGAAGCCTGATTACTTTCCCACGTTGCTGGCACGACCGAGATGCGCTGACACGCCCCTACCTAACCATCCTCTGTCAGCGGCTGTTTTCCCCTCACCGTGCCATTATCCCTGGCTCGAGCAGCACAGTTTTAAGATGAATAGTCCAGACTGCCTTGACTGCAGTCGCTGGGCAAAGGCATACCTTGCAGTGTGTAGTACTGACAGGAAGTCCAACATTGGAAGCTACCACAACTGTGAACGCCGAAGCCAACTCAATAGTGAATCCACTGCGGGAAGCATAAGAAAACACTTCACAATCACTCTTTGCATCAGCTCGGACTGATACCATGCAGCGTGCCAAAGTCTTACCCGTTTCTTCTTTCGACTGTTTTATCTCCAACTGATTTTTGTCATGTGAGTAAGTTAAGAGAACAAGAAAGGGCTGAATAATGGGAACGGCACAGGCTAGTCACCTGCAGTACCCCGTCTGCGCGGCTGATTGCGTCAGAGACCTTCACTACTCTACGCTGCGCTGAATCGTGCCTAATTAGTAATTCGGTTAAGCACCAGCAGAGGTCGAGTATGCATTAAAGACGAAAATTACTGTAATAAATACATATGGGTTTAATAGTCTGAAGCACACTGGGAAAGTCACTGTAATCTTGCCATTTCCAAATGCACCTTCTACCATGCTAATTAGGTCATCAGCAGAAGACTCTGCTGTCTGTTCATGTAGACCTCTATGCCTTACACACATTAAGTATTACAGGGTTACCTTTTTTTCCTTTCCCTCTTTCTTTTTCTTTCCTTTTCTCATGCTTTCTTTTTCTCCTTTTTTGCTTATTTCTTTCATTTTTTTAGAAAGACAGAGAAGTCGAAGCCAGGTTATCATTAAAATCAAAGCACAGCAAATCCAGCAAACTGCATTACAAACAAAATACTGGAGCAGCAGTTTCTCAGGCTGGCTCACACACAAAGTTCACGCAACCACAATGACACCTGTGGACCTACCTTGATGGTGTGATTGGAGTGAGGTCTTTACCCATAGTCTGGATAACTCTTCTTCCCCAGACCCAGAGACCCACACAGATCCCAATGCCTCCATAAAACAACAGCCAGATGGGAGTCGATGCTTCTTGCATTACGGCACCTTGCTCGTAGATAAGCCAGAGCGCGACGAGGGGACCGATGGCATTGCTGGAGAAACAGAAACGTGTCACCTGAGTTAAAAAAATGCAGCTAGTGTCCTTGAAAGAAGTCTGTTATTTTCTGTGTGATTTTTCTTCATCATGGGTGCAGCGCTACTCTGACTTGACCCTACAGGCAACACCCTTTCTCACTTGGAAAGAGCGCAGCATGCAACTCTTATCATGCTGCTTTTTCAGCTGTCACTTCATCACTGATAACTAGACCACGTCCTGAAAGGAATTTCTCTTTTACAAATCATTTCCTGAAATGTCAGAGTCGGTAGTACCTCATTATGTCTCTTCTGTGACAAAAACCAGTATTTTCAGTACTGCACTGAAACTCAGAATTTACCAGTTCAAGACCTGTGCATCTTTAAAATTCAAGTATCAAATTAGCTCTTTTTGTCAAAGAGGGGAAAAGAATGAACAAACTTACCATTGCAGAAAAGAATATAGAAATATAATCTAGTTTGACAGCCTGTAATGTTTGGGATATGATCTGAGTGCAGCTGGGAATGTGACTTAGTCATCTTCAAATGTGTTGTAGAGTGAGTTGGACTGGATCAGAGAGGACCCTTTGGTGACACAGAGCTGGCGTAAGCCCTTTTTGCTACCCTGCTGCTGCTATCTGGAAAAACACTGGAAGTCAGCAACACCAAAGTCCCCACTCTTAACGCAGGTCATCTGATATTGGTGGCTGGAGTCAGACTTCTGACTCTGTTTATTCTAAAAAAGCATCAAGTTTCTAGACAGAATCTTCTAGCTAGAAGGAAAACTTGAAAGCTGGTATCCAGTTACTTTAGAGGCTTAAATACTAAAAAGCAGATACGAATTTCAACATCTCTTTTGTTTTCAGCTCTTTTACTAAACCAAGTAAGTGCTTGCCTTGCTGAGCAGCATTTATTCATCACCCAAAAAGCATAACTAACGAAGCAGTGCTATATTTATGTCTAAATAATCATGAGAAGAGCGGAACAAACCTGACCAATGTCATTCAAAAAATCTGAAAACCATCAGGGAAGCCCCCTCTTTGTAAACCGATAGGAAAGCAGGTCACAGCAAGCACCGCAGGCAGGACTGACAGCCATGCTCGCCCTGGAGCCAGGACCTGCTAAATTTAGTTCCTGGTTCCACTCCAAAGCACACGGATGGAGTAGGGGCCAGTTTTAATGTCAAATGTTGTGCAAACCAGGCCATTGTATCTGCCAGTTAATAATTTCCTTGAATCCCATCATTACCAGATTTGAGGTGTCAGGGGCTGAGGGGTGATTGCCAAGAGACAAGGGTCGCCAGCCGTGCAAAGCTCGGCACATCTCAGCAACACGAGACCCTCCTGCTTTCATCTGGCCCTTGAAAAATTGAGCTCTGAACCCTGAGAAGCGATCCTGAAGCAAGGTAGTAGGGAAAAACTTTTCCCCCATAAACACAAAGAGCAACGTTCAAGCTGCAAGGGAAATGAAAATAGTTTAAAATGCTCTTGATATAAAAAAGAATTAATAATTCTTATGGATTTTGAGAAAGATACTGAACATAAATTAGTGAGCTAACATGAATAATAAAATCCAGAGGGTTTGAAGATGCTGGGTAGTCTTCAATAAAGAACTAAAGACTCCTTAAATAAAGAGTGATTGCCACTAGCTAAAACACTTTAAAATTCTGGTCTGATACTGTGCCCAAGTAAGCACTCGATTTGTTGAATTTTGGAAGGACAGTATGTGAAAAGTGCTTAGGGCCTAAACGCAAGAATTATTTTACTTCCATGGATGAATTTCTAATATTTTGAAATCGACCTGAAACTTCTTTTCCAGCGTTTTCAGGTGTGGATGAAATTACATGCACATTTAAATGACTTCTTGGGCACAGAAAAAGAAGGGTAATTCAATGTACGAAGGTACACGAATTAACTGATGCATGCTGAAGGACGGATAAAGGCAAATAATACATGGATCAGATGAATAAAGGGAAAACTGATCATCCGTTTTTACAGTGCTGTATGACATGGAAGAAACCTCCCTGTTGAAAATAACAGGCACATTTGGAGTGAGCTCAGGCACTGATTCCTGACTGTTCTAAAGAGATTATAGATACATATTTGTCAGTCCCAACATAAATGCAAAGGCAGAAAAGGATTCAAAAAACTGCAGCAGCAAACTGTGGTCTTCTGTATCAAAATCCAGTTTTAATTATTTGCAAATGCTACACCTCTGTGAATCAACTAAGCTCAATCCTTGACGAAAAGGTTCTTATTTGTGGCAATGGAAGACAAGGCAAAACTCTGCTGACTTATGCTCAGCCTCAGAGAATCTGAGTGGCTGGTTCTGTCCAACAGACCAGAAGAGATAATGCTGATGCCCACAGAGGCAGCATTTCTGATACCTTCCCTGTAAGAAAAGAAAGCAGACGAGCACTGCATCCATATAGGCTTTGAAAGGCAAAAAGGTAACTAACCTCATTTTCCTTTGTGACTATCTACATCACTGGTTTTCTATACCAGAGGGACATTTCTCCTCTCCCTGCAAATCGTGTTCAACGTGACTTAAATGTTCAGCTCTTAGGGACAGTGGCATCTCCCAGCCTGAGTATCTGGAAGTGGCTACAAACAGCAACAACAGTGTCTTGAATCTAGCACCATCACAGCTCTCCAAGGGGCTGCTTCAGCTTCTAGATTCATTCAGGAGGTGCAGTCCAAGGGGCTTGTGTTATCAATGCCCCCAGTGCCAGTGGAAAACAGCACTAGAAGAAGCTGCTAGGCCTGTCCCACCACGAAACTGCCAAAAGCTCACAGCAAATGGGTCTGACTCAGGCACTGCAAAGACTAAGATCTTGGCTATGCACAGAGGTAGAGGACAACCACCCCCAACAGGATAGTAAGAGAGGGTAAGAGAGAAACAACACATAAAAAAACCCCACCAACAAAAAAGGCATTGCTACATAAAAGAGTTTGCTTAACAGATGTCTCCTACAGCTGAGTGACTAACCAGATGAACCACAAGGATGCTGGCTAGACTGGGTTGTGGCTTTCACAGTATTTCCCACTGGTTCTAGCTCATTTGATTCAAGACATGACTAGCAGGAAAGCAGACCTCCAATCTTCCATGCATTTGGCTAAGGCTCATTTCACAAGTCTATTTTCAAGAAGTTCTTTTCTCTTACTCTCCCACACAGGTTTCTACTTACCTTAACTAACTCTGCTTTGTGCTGGAGCTCCAAGTCTTATTCGTGGTAGTTCAGAGAAGAAAAAAGCCTGATAAGGTCACACAGGAGCTCTGAACCCCCATCCACATCTATCTGTATATAAAACTGCCCTCAGATTCCTATGAAACTGAAGTGCTTCAGAGGATTTGTTGTATTATTTAGCTGTTGGGTTTAAAAGACAACGTAAGCTGCTCCTGTCATGGTATTACTTTAATTTTGCATGCTTAATACACACTTTTCCACTGAGCACAAGCAGATGGCCAATACAAGGTAATTTTAGGATGAGTTTATGAAATGTTATGGCATAAGAAGCCCATCTCCTGAGTCTGCCTGCTGCAAAGTGTATTCCCCACATCCAGTGCTTTCCCCAACCTCTGCCGGGCTCTGCCAGCCCAATTACTCGCAAGGCAGAGGACTTTGCAGCCAAGGCCCTGAGCAGGGGCTGTTTGCCTTCCCTGGGGGTGCAGGACAGGATCTAACGCCACTCACAGCACAGCAATACTTGCACTGGCAGATGTGTTTCATGGTGGCTCACTGAAGGGCTGCTCCGTGTTTCTGAAATGCTGCCTGACCCTCATGATGATCTCGCCGGCGCTCTCCACTAACGCGAATTGGCACAACTTCTCTTTTTCTGCTTGCTTGTGCCAGTTTAGAATCTGTCACACACCATTTATAAAACTGTTGTGAAAGATAGCATTTGACAGTGAATCTGAACTATAAATAGAGCTGGCTTCTCCTCTCCCCTGTGAGACAGATAGTATTACCAACAAAAATAACCACCCCACATTGGGCTATCATGAGACAGGCTTAGAAATGACAGTTTCCCAGGCACACACACACAAGCAGAAATTTTTAGGTACCTTTGGGTCACAAGTCCAAGACCTTCTCTGGAGGAATAAGGACTAACACTTTTTTTTTTTTTTAGTAAAAAATAAGGGGCTTTTCCCTGTAATTCAGCCATCAGCTGAATGCTCTATCGCCAAACCTCGTCAAACTTGTAACATTTTATGAAGTAGCAAGATTGCTATTTCCTCACTATTGTTTGAGGGGAGAAGCGAGTTGCTCAAAAAGAAAATCTAACTATATTTGGAAACTACACACTGAATATGCTCTGTGAATAATGTATAGACTCCTTGGTGACCATGCTTAGATTCTCTGCTGCTTGAAAAAGGAGATTGTTTTTTAGCTGCTTTTGCTAGTTGAGTGAAAGAACCTTGAAACATACATTATCCCCAATTAAAGCTGAATGATGAGCAAAACAGCCGTCTGAGAAATCTCTATTAGGTGTCCAATATTACAAGTATAATTATAAAATGTCCAGCCATTTGACTATTTCCCAAACCAGGATTTCACAAATAAACCTCCCACTGGGAAAATCAGTGGGATGATATTTCTGAATAGGCTGCAGTTACGCCTTGAGACATCACCCAGCTGAGTAAGAGTGAAAGGAAGATACGCCTGTATGTTGCAACAGGGAAAAAACATGTCCTAATCTTCAGGGATGTCAGATTATCAGGAGATTTCATCCTAGTTCAAATAACTGGACAGCCTTGAAAGAGTGCATCTACCATAGCACAGTAAAAGTGTGTCAGAGCTGTGCCCTGTGAAGTGCAAGCTTTGGGTGCGTTCATGAGTCAGCGTGGACACGCTTTTATTCCTGCAGCTCATCTCTGTGTCCTGCGAATACTGGCCCTGAAACCCCACCTCCCTGGATGATCCTGGAGGGTTGGGTCCATCCTACCCCGTGCCCACCAGCATCAGCCTTTCCCCTGGCAAGCCCAGCCATGGGCCCTGTTCATGCTGGGGAGGGATTCCCATGCCCACTGGAGACCCTATTTCTTGCCGCTCTTCTCTGACTTGTCTGCATGGCACAACAAAAATGCCATGTACCATCACAATTAAGGACACAAGTGAAGATTCCTATCTACTTGGGGCTGGACCTACAGGATGGACTATTATTAAAAAGGGAAGAAATCACAAATCAGGCTTCCCTCACTAATCATAACACACAGATTAGTTTCCTAAATATTCTAAGTGATCTTGACTGCAGCTCTCAGGGAGGAAATAGGAAATACCTGTTTTGTAATCCAGCCTTACTATAGCTCCTTTAGACTCCTTATTTAGCCAAGAGGCTGAATCCCACTAAGCTCTCCATGTGCAGTAAGATACTGGCAATGTTCTGGCCCTTCCCTCCTTTAATCCCATTGCATTTACTTTAGTAAGAGGGGAAAAAGGTGAATCTTACCGCTGTTTCTGTGCTCTGACCTAAAACTCCAGTGAAGTCTGTATGAAAGTGAGAGGAGAAGGCTCTTCTCCCTGTATTTTGGGCAAGCACACATTTCCTAGTTTCTCTAACTGCTTTGCTTAAATATGAATTCCCTATCTAGTAGTAGCCAGCTTCCCTAAAACCACTGAAAGAATATGCAGAAATACATAAAAAATACTAAATACTTTTACTATAATTCTGAAATAGTTTTAAATCCTGTTGTCAGCAATGTAGCCTAAATTGTTTGGATAATGAAAGGCATTCTTTTTCAAACTTGTGCTGTCAATCTATATGGCATTACCTGCAGACTCTTAACTCCAGTGACCCCTTTTTCCTAACATCTAAGTATGAATACACAAGGGGAGTCCTGTAGTCCTCCACAGGAAACTTAATTAGAGCAGACACATCCAAATAATTTATGCAGCAGGAACTTAGGAAAACTGAGATCCCTGTGAAATGTCTGCGGGCAGGTTTCTCCCCGCTACAGCATGTACCAGCCAAACCCCAGCGCTGCCTGCCCCTTGGCACGCACAAACAGGGGTGGTGGCACGGTCCGTGGTCACCCTGCCCAGCTGGAGCATCACGCCTCCTGCCACCGTCACGGTACTAAATCAACCTTCCTCCGTGGCCTCGATCCACGGGGCCAGGTAGCTGCCTGCTCACACAAGCCAGGGCACGCAGCTCGTTCTGACAGCCCCAGGGTTTCTCCTGTGACAGCAGGAGTGATGGCCTGAGGCAGAGAAGGAGGACAGTAAGGGACAGAAGAGGCTGCCCATTTATAGAAGAAGGAATCTGTAGGAGAAGTGACTAAACACGTGCACAGACAGGTGTGTAGGAGTACAAGGCTCAGGCTTTCTTCGCAGCATAAACAGCATCTCTTAATCAGCAAAACTCGCGCTGACCTACAGCATCTCTCTGTGGGTCACCCTGCTTTGATAGCAAGAGTTCAAGGAACAACAAGCTCCAGAGATTGCTTCAGTCAACAAAAGCATCTTCCATTTGCTAGGACAGGACTTTGGGGCCAACACACTGTTTGCTCATAGCTTTTTCATTCCCAGCCCAGTAGCAAGGCAGCCACAGCCACTGCCGTGCTGGGCACCAGAGAAAACATGACTCCCTGTTTCTTTTAACACACAGTTGCCCCAGCCAGGACCCCTGCTGATGTCAGCCTGAACATGAGCTCTGATGGCTGCAAACATCAGCCCCTACAGCAAAGATGGCTGATTTCGTTAAGATGTTAAAAAGCATCATCTCAGAAGAAACTGGGGTCTAACCACCCCATGTGTTACTTACGAACTAGTTCTGCAGTCGGGGGCAAAATACTGATTTAACTCTTCCAGGTCCATGGGTAAATCCTGGACAAGGAAACAAGAGAGATCTCCATATGATCTTTTGTCCACTAAAGTGCTGTCCAAACTACATGGGGCAGTTCTGATCCATGAAGATTTTCTGAGTTGCATCATGGTTCAGTCAGTACTGTATGCCCCATGATTAAACATGCTCTAGAACAGGTCAATCATTTACCTTGCAATCCCTGCAGTTTTTAAGTTTCATATTAGCTTTTTGGGGTTAGCAGTCCTTTCTAGCCATGTCCAAAACAGCCTGCCCAACTGCCTTTGTTTTTGAGAACTAGTTAATTCAGACATGCTTCCAAGACTGTAAAACAGCATAAACCCTACAGCTTCAGCAACTCTTCTGCTATTTGTTGTTATACAGGTAGGCTGCTGTGGCTGTAGCACTGAGCTCCTGATCACAATTCCTGCTGAACCAGCCTATATCTACAGAAAAATAAGCTCAGTTCAACTCAACCATAGGTGCATATAATCCCTGCTGGCCAACAAAGCCCAGGCTCCCGGCCTCTCTGGAAAGCTGGCTCTGAACAAGCATTTAGAAGCTGGCAGTTCTCCTTGTGTCACGCTCCTGGCCCAGGTCTTTTTTCCATCCTGCCCTTTTTATTCTCCGATTGCCCTTGCAATGACCTGACGCACTCCCTTTGTGCTCGGCTGCTGAGCCAGTGGGACCTGCTCACTTGGCGCCGCTAATTAAGTTCAACAACAATATTTTTTTCAGTGGTTCTGTCCCAACACATTTAGTTGGGATTTTAAATTCTTTAGATTTCATTCAGTCCATGTGCATGGTGGTGTCACAAGGCTCTTGCCCTGGCTCAGCTGGTCCCAGCCCTGGAAGGGCTCCAGCACCCTTGACACAGTGCACATAAGCTTGGCGGCGGGGGCAGGAGGGGATGGTCCGAACAAAACAGTCACCCAAATAAGGAGCTACCATCACTCCCTGTTTCTTTCAACACACAGCTGCCCCAGCCAGGATCCCTGCTGATGTCAGCCTGAACATGAGCTCTGATGGCTGCAAAACATCAGCTCCTACAGCAAAGATGGCTGATTCTGTTAAGATGCTAAAAAGCATCATCTCAGAAGAAACTGGGGTCTAACCACCCCATGAGTTAGTTATGAACTAGTTCTGCAGTCGGGGGCAAAATACTGATTTTACTCTTCCAGGTCCATGGGTAAATCCTGGACAAGGAAACAAGAGAGATCTCCATATGATCTTTTGTCCACTAAAGTGCTGTCCAAACTACATGGGGCAGTTCTGATCCATGAAGATTTTCTGAGTTGCATCATGGTTCAGTCAGTACTGTATGCCCCATGATTAAACATGCTCTAGAACAGGTCAATCATTTACCTTGCAATCCCTGCAGTTTTTAAGTTTCATATTGCCTTTTTATTTTTCTTTCTTAGCTCCTCTTATCTGCTCCCTTCCCTTCAAGAAATACCAACAAACAGCCTAATGGAAAATAAATAGAAAACATGGCACAAGAGTAAGTTCCAGGATAGGGAAAGAAAATGTTGGAGTCAAGTCCAAAGAAAAACATGTGGACAGTGGAGGTGCTATCCTAAATACATGAGTGAGGAGCTTAAAACCAAATGCAGAGGAAAGCAGGATTTTAACAACAAGATTCAAGGCTGAGGAAAAAAAATTAGAGAAACAGCTTGGCAGCAGCACCTAAAATGAGCAGAAGGAAAGTGTACGATGGAGGGAGATGAAAAGATAGCAGTCGTCAGTGGGAGATGGACTGCCAGGGCTTACTTTCTTACAGAAATGTGAACATAAATCTGTGCTACTCACTGGGTACAACTGCACCCCTTTTTGAACAATGCACTGCCTTTTGAGCTCTGCAGATCTTCATGCAACACGTGGCGGAGCCAAGACATCTTTTGCTCCACTAGACAAAGACTGGCAAAACACCTCTGCTGTATGATCCTCAGGAGAGATATCTGCGTTCCCAGAGAATTTTATCTACTAAATCTTTTAGGCATGCAAAGGGGTCTTTAATTTTATTGTTTAGCTGGAGCTCAGTACAATTGCAAGGATGGGTTCCTATCCAATCCGACACACATGACCATCTTCCTGCTTTTCTGCCAGCTTTGACAAAGTGAAGCCGACTTGTTCTTCAGTTTTGCAATTATATAAATTCAGCTTAAGAAGAGATTTTGGAATAAACAGCATTTAATAAAAACACACTTCCTGGCAAATTTGATACGATCACCAACGGAAGTAGGGATCTGAAAAACACTAAAAACATATGAATTTTCAAGGAAGGATATTGCCACGGTAACAAGCCAGTCTAAATGCAAAATTCTAAGGGAATTAGGCTATAAGACGCAACAACACATACAGCACAGAGTCTGAATTGTGGATTTCATCCTGGCCAGCTCCTGTCAACACCAAATCTGATTTCTGAACTAACTGCATCCTTACAGATCACTTCTGACAAAACTGACTACCCCTTCCTCCTACGTAACATGCAAGTGATGCTTACATAAACATGTGAGTCCTTGAGGAGTACATATAAGCATCACCTGCAGGGAATAAAGGAGCTGGGGCATCTACTGAGGTAGGCTGTGAACTTTCTGCAATGGTATATCCCAGGGTACATTACAAGAAATATCAGCAGTCTTTGTTCTTATCCCTATGTTCCCTTCAGCACTCGCTGCTGGCCACTTGCAGAGATTGGACACTGGCCCCCCACAGGGCTTTGCTCTTGGCCTGTGTGCTCAGAGCAGAGATCTTTAACAACAGAGACCATCTGAGAGGAAAGAAAGCTGCACCACTGCCCTCTGATCCAGAGGATGAGGGGACTCTGGACTCCTTCCCAGAGCCAGATCCCTGCGGATACCAAGGAAGTACAAAAGGCTCTTCAGAAAGCCCTGTTCTGAATTCCCAGGATGCTGGATGGATGGATGGGGAATGAAGAAACATGTTTCTAAGTGTTTTCACGATGAGTTATGAGTTAAATTGGGTGGCTAACAAGAGCGAGGAGCAATAAGTGTTCTCCTTGCAGAGTGGGCCAGGGTTTGCCCAGAAGCCCAAGGAGGATGATGGAAATTATGAATGCTGTAAAGTCCTGCTGAAAACACTGAAACCATCAGGGCACAGCTAACACAGCAAGGGTCTAGCAGGAAGGGGACTCACTACAGCCCCAGCCACAACCCAAATAAGGACAGCTGCTTCAACAAGCCACTTGAGAGAATTTCTCAGGGGACCTTTTCATGATACTGGAAAAAGCATCTATTAAATACCAAATGGATCGCTCCAGGTCTAGGGAAGAGGCAGTCCAGCCAAATCCTAAAGGAAAAATACACGATGTTCCCAGAGACACAGCAAACCCACCCAAATTGCTCTTCAGCCACATGCCACCAAGATGGTGAGGTGCTGTGTGACAAGAGATGAAATTCACCTAATGGCAAAAATAGTCTAAAACCTCTCATCCGTTGAAGGTTTCTGATTTTGCAGTAAAAATAGGCTGCGAATTCTGCAGGGCTGGGACTCTCCTGTTTGCTTTTACAGTATCTTGAATGTTGGGGGGAGTCTCAATGCTTCCAAGATTGCCAAAAATAACCTAAATTAAACTAATTACTTAACAATTATTTATCAGTGAATAAAAAAGATTTTACCCTTGAGAAGAAAAGAAACCATAGACTAAGCAGTGCAACTCCTGGAAAGCACCAGGGACATTGACACCACATGCTTTGTAAAACACAGCCCTGATGATCATCCACCTGCAAAAATGAATGTGCTTTCCAACCAGCCAAGCTGGCAAACGTCGCTCCACGTACTTAAACTGTAAAACTGCTGATTTGTGAGATCTCACCCTCTTACCTGACATCATTGCCTCCGTGGGCAAAGGATCCAAAGCAGGCTGTTAAGATCTGGAGGAAGTGGAAGAGGAGATGGACCTGAGAGGTGTCTTTCTCTTCCTTATCCTCTTCCACGGGCTCAACGGGGGGCCGGTTAGGATCCGCGAGTTCAGAGGCCAACTTCATTTCCACCCCACCTTCCTCCGCCTCAATCTCTGCCTCAGCCACTGCATTGCAATAGCTGGAGTAGCTGTCGTAGCGGACTCGCTTCTTGGAGTAGGAAACGGTGTCTCCCACTAACTTCTCACTGTCTTCTGGAGTAGAAGTATCTGCTGCCTTAAAGGAGGAATGCACAGGCATGCCACAAATAGCAGCAGTGTAACAAGTGTAGCTGTTGTTGCGCCGCAAGAGTTTGTAGTTGTTTTCTGCATTGGGCCTCTCCTCATTGGCCCTGTCCAGGTGTATTTTGTGGAGCAAGTCTTTGTATAAGCCTGAGTCCTTGTGCACAGTGTGATACACGTGGCCATCGCTCCTCACGTGGCCATCGAAGCTGAAGGTGCCATTGGAAACAGGTGATTTCACTGAGGTGTGTGTCACTGAAAATGCCCTTCCTAAAAAGGGAGAGATTTAGAGGTTTTATTTACACGAAATGCAATACAAAAGCCCCCTTCCTCCAACACAAGGCAATAATGTGGCCACTATCTGAGAATACAGGACAAAGAAGATCAATTTGCAGTACATGCAGAGAATAAGCTGAGATTCAATTCACTGCAAAATAAAGTCTCTCATCTTCTACGCAAAAAGAGCTTTCTTCCAGGGTTGAGTCTCCCCACACATGCTGTATGACCTGCAGCAAGTCACTTGGGATCAGCTATTCGAATGTGATACTGGATGGTTAAATCCTCAGGTTCTTTGAAAAAATAAATTTCCATAAAATTCCTTTCTTATAAAGCAAGCTCTGCTTTTTCTGAGGTTTTGGCTACATTGAATATGAATAATTAGGATTTCTGAAATGTGGTTTACTGCAATTTCATACTGGGACTTATATGTTTAAGACACATTTCATTCATACTCATTTGTTTAGGAGACATTTACATAGCTTTTAAAAATAATTTTTTAAAAACAAAGCAAAAAAGTTCATGTTCTGCAGAAGTATTTCCTTAGCTATTGCAACATTTTCTATATACTAATTCTATGAACATGATGATGATTACTCCCACTGTATACATTTAATGTTAGCATACACTGTAGAACAGACATCAAAATGTATCACAGGTAATACTTCTGAAGAAACTGTCTTTTTCATTTCCTGACTTCCCGGATTTTCACTGTCCAACATTCGGAATTGGGTTTAGCTATTTTTAAACTTGAAGCACACACTCTAAGGGCTCCATGTCATGACTTATTTGATTTTGTAAGAATCAGTTGAATATATTAGGTATTTATTAACCAAATTACAGGGCTTTGTAGATGTTAGCAAAGTGATATCAAAGTCAGCAGACCGCTAAGTGGATGGGGGTGATCTCACCACATGGCAAAACAGAAAGAGCTTTATGCACACAAGTCTGCTTCTTACAAATATACGTTCAGGAAACAATGTGTGAGATTTTTCTGGTGGACACGCTCCAAATGGTCGTACATTTCTCAACTAAAGTCCAAATCTTTTCATCTCCTGTTGTAGTACGCTAATCATCTTTATGCTGAATTTAACCTTCATACATCAGCAATCTGTGTGCTCTGTATTTTTCCACTGCTTGAAAGGATGGAAACACCATTAAGAATACAAAGTAAAGCAACGCAAAAAGGCAAGTAATTTTTTTTCAGCTGTTTCTAAAACTGAAATACAGCCAAACAAAATGTAATTGATTTTACGTCCTCTCCAGAAAATGTCACTTGTAAATGAGCATCTTTCCAAACAAGCACTGAAAAGGGATTAGAGATGGAAATCCCAAACACTAATTTACTATTTACAGCAGAGACCTACTTGCAGTTAAGAAACCTCATTGAAACAGGAAGAAGGCAAACCCTCTGAGTTGTCTTAGTTCCTTACCATATGGTACACGTGGATGGTTTCCATTTGCAATCGTATCTGATGCCCCAGCAGCTTCTGTTACTGAGCCAGTAAGGGGAATCGTGCTCTCATCAGATGCTTTGGCACCAGGAAGCTCTTTAAAGACTGGTGTTTCTTCATCTTGAATTTTATCAAGACTTTCATCTGATATCCTTGACAGTGCAGCATCTTTCTTTAACCAGCCTAAGGAAATAACAGCATTGTAATGTTAAACCCAACCCACAGCACTTGTGACTTAAGTTTCCACTGTTTGCATCAACAGCATAGTTTAACTTGGCTACAATAAACAAGCTTCGTTTCATACACACTCTATTTATTTCTAACACTTACCTTTACTAAGCTCATGTGTGAAAATTCCACATCTTTGTTTCTTCCTATAAAATTCACCCAAAGTAGGTAACTGAAGTAAAACACTGAGATGTTCATCTATTAATGAAACCTGAAACTCTTCTCTGCATTTTTAACAATGCATTTGTTGAGAGTAGCAAAGCAAACAAGCAAACTACTGTAAAGCTAAAAGCTGTGATCAGCCCAACTTACTGTAAAGTTAAAACAGTCACTTAAAGATGATCATTCTGACAGGTTTTTTTCTATTTAACTTTTTCTTAATAAAATATAAACCAGATTATATTCCAGGTTTTATTTTCCTGTTTCTGCTAGACTCCAAAAGTGAGTACTGCAATGGCTTGCCTAACAAGGTTTTGAATTTCTACTACTGCAGATTTTTAGAGCAAATTACACAAATACATGAGGAATAGTTTAGGCACATCCTGCCTGTGGGTGAGGACTAGACTAGGTGACCTCTCAAGGGCACTTCCACCTCTGAAATGTAATATTCCATGATTTTATATCAAATAAAATTTTTTTCATCAAATAACTACTTACTTTCTATTTTTCTCTTCATCCAGGGACACACAAAAATCCAGACTAAGACAGCAAATACTAAGGACACACCAACTGATATTAGAGCAATGGCCCACATTGGCAGTATCAGTCCCAGTACTGTAAAGACAAAGAAATAAAACCCAAGCTAGCCATAAATTAACATGACTTAATTATTCCAGGCAGTGGAAGAGCAGTCTGTTGCAGAAAAGCCAGTGTTCACAATGTATTCAAAAGGTGCTGATGACTTCTAACATATTATCAGTTACTGCAGGATTTAAAGGTATAGTTGACATGGAAACATTTGCAGGTTTAGTCTCCCAGTTTCCTGTTGCCCTGCTGTGACCTTATTTCCAAAAGAGCCAAGGGTAAAACCCCCACATCAGGGCTGCTAAAACAAGTTTGCAGGGCTTTTGTACAGGAACGCATGTTGAACCACGCTGCCCA
The DNA here is from genome assembly GCA_013400235.1 of Oriolus oriolus. Lineage (NCBI taxonomy): Eukaryota > Metazoa > Chordata > Aves > Passeriformes > Corvidae > Oriolus > Oriolus oriolus. The sequence continues at coordinate 557,466 of VXBT01003146.1, forward strand.
TTAGGGTAAGTGTTTACCTGACCTTTGCTCTGCTCCACAAAGCCTGATGCCCAGCTTACCCTAAGCCCTTATTTGCTTACGATATTAGCTTAATGCAGCACTCCAAAGCCGGGGCTTCGTCTTGCAATGCGCAGCGACGTCAACAACTCATGTTTCTGCAATTATTCCCCCAACAGAGATCCTTGCACTTGTTCAATGAAACAATCTGACTCTTGATGAAGAAAAAGCTTGGACTCTGATCTTTCAAACCCATATATACACTGCCTGTCTTGAAACCTGCATGATTAATTCATCCTTGTGAGTAAATGTTGCCAGAAAAGAGGCCTTGGAGAGTAAATATGTATTTCCCCAGCATCAAAAATGGAGTCTCACCTTTTTATTCACACACTTTAGAGACTGCTAAGCTGAAACAGAAGGGACATTAAGATCCTTATTTCATTTATTTTGCTTAATGAGTCACTGTGAGTGCCTGACCTACTTCTGCAGTACAACTAATGAGGAACTGTGAGTTATGCAGCTGATTTACTGTGAAATATCTTGGATACATAGCCAATTAGACTTAAGAGGAATAGTTATGTTATCCTCAAATTGGAAATTTCTCAGGTTTTTTATTAATTCCAGTAATGCTATGCTATGGAGTAGGGTCTACCAACTGCATTTATCTAGTACATCTAGTGTGTTGGATTTTAGAGAAATATTTCCATTCAAAAAAAGGTCACTTTCTAAGCCTGCTTTCTTAGTTCAGGGCCATGTTCAGGAATCTATCTTCAATTGCCTGGTTGCTCATAGCTCTTGGACAATAATCCAACCTAAAGATAACATTTAAAGACCAGAGTGTTCAACAAAGTAGTTGAGATCACTGAACATCTTTGTTCCGAACCCTTTTGCTACAAGTGCATGTTTAAATGTACAGCACTTCAGTAAACTACAAAAAGATAAATGAAAATGCATAAACATGAAATGTGAGAATATAAATATACAAACATAAATAAAGAATATATAAATTCAAATAATAGAAAAATTAAAATTAAAATATAAATGTACATATGAATAAACACAAACATGTAAGAGCACATAAAATATACAAATATACAAAAGTATAAATAAAGTCTTTCAAGTTCATTTCCTTCTACTGAGTTGCAAGCGAAACACAACACCAAAGAAAGAAGATGCATTCAATGAAGAAACAGGCTTGGAGTTTCTTATCATTAAAGGGAAATAAAGAAGTAAATTTAAATGACAGTCTTGGAGCCAGACCTGCCAGAACAGTGACTTTGCTGATGTCAGTGGAGTGACAGCATTACACGGAGTGCAAACAGCACCTGCTGTCCCGCCCTGCTCTGAACCTTCGCTCCTTGATGCACAAACCCAGAACACCTTCGAGAGCTCAGCACATGCTCAGATTTACAACGCCAAGGCCGCATCTCAGTAATTTCCCTTCCTCTAAAGAGGGATTTTTTTTGTAGCTGTGCTCTTCTGCACTAACCAGAGCGATCAGGAGGGCGTCACAAAAACACATGCACAAAGAGAAGCATGTGGGGAGGTGAATGATTTACTCCTGCCCTCGTTAACTCCTAAGGTGGGAGATAACCCTGTGGTGTCTGAGTGACGCTGGCAGAGCATCCTTACACACTTTGGGAAGCCTCCCTCCCGTGCCTCCCCCGGCTCACTCACCTGGTGCCCCAGTGTACATGATGGAAAACACATTAATAGCTATGGTAGCAGCATAAAACACCGGGAGTGCGCGGAGACCATTGGGCACAGGGTCTTCCTGCACAGAAATCATGAAAAAAAGGAAACGTTAGTTGGATTTCACACCAGATTAATGCCAGCACAAACCTCCATGTGGAAAACACGTGCTCCCGAGTCAGTGCCAGGCAGGTGGAGCTTTTGGATGTCAAGGAAAGGATGGCGACCTGCCTGGTTACACCCAAATCCCCAGTGCCGGTCCCGGCAAGTACCAGCATTCTGGGGAACCTTGACACTGTTAATGGGAACCAGGGACACACGTTTTACGTGGCAGGTTTCCTTCTGCAAGTGTGTTCTTATTTATTTTGTGTCCAAGATGAGGAGTCCCTTTCACTTAGCACGACTGAAGGGTGCCAGGCAGGAGAGAGCTTTGATGTTTTGGACCAGTGCTACAAGCAGCAGTGCAATGCATCCATCTCAAAACCATATTCCTAAGCTCTCCGTTTCGACTGAGACAGCCTGACTCTGTCAGAAATCTCTGAAATCCCAAGTGTCTGGCTGTATTGAACAGGTAACAGACATAAAGTGAGCAGCCAATGTTCAGCATGGCACCGTGTCTGCTGCCCGCTGTGCTCTCGTGCTCTCGGCACTCACAAGGAAAGACTCAGCTGACGGCGCAGCGGAAACGCACCATGTGAGCCATGGACAAAGCCTTTGTGAGGGACTGCTTTAGCCTTTTGAGGGGCTCCACGTCTTTGCAAAGAGCCTGGCAAAGCTGAGGGCTGGCTAATTTAGTTTTATTTCTTGCTGCCATGAGCTGTAAATGGAAGCTGAGAAAAGGCTGTGGCTGCCCTGTGCTACGCCCCGGTCCCAAAGCATGATGCAGATGGGCTTTATTTGCAGGGCCAGCTGCTATTCACAGGCACCCCCAACAAGGGCATGGAGCCCTGTAACAGGCCACAGACTCACAAGCTAGAACACTGCTCTTTTTTTATGTGTGCACACAACACAAGTCCCTACCTGCTTATGCCAGAAGCTCTACAGATCTTACTACTTAGTGAATGGCAAACATGGCAGTTGGGAGGCAATTTCCTCAACTTGAACTTTTTCTGCCTCTTGAATGCTTAAATATGTGGCTTTAATAACAGAATTCATGGGATTTTGATGACTAAGTTCTTAAGTTGCTAGGCTTTGAATACAATAGTGGAACCTTACCTCATCTTTTATGCAATTTGAGTTATTTTTTATCCAAAGCTGAACCTGATCAAATCTATCATCTGTTTTTATCACTGACATTTATTTAGAGCAGAAATAAAGAACGATGAAGCTGAGGTTACAGGTGGTGCTATTTATAGCAGAAGAATTAATCCCTCATCTATTTAGGTTCCCTGTATAACTGCTAATATAGTGTCCCTTATTTTAGGTCACTGTCATGCACTGCACTTCCCCCTTTTAGCAAGCTGAATGGTGTGAGAGATATGGAAAAGGCATATAAAAGTGTTCAAGTTTCCAGTTCATGCTGGCAAGTCATCTTTTGCACTGGAGATATGCAGACTGATGTCACCTCAGGTCACTAAAACCCATCGATTCAGGTTTCTTGAGAATCTACAAAATAGGCAGATGCCCATCTTCTAATGCCTGATGTGCTGGAAAATCAAGGCTTAAAATTTCACAACTTTAAAATATCAATTAGAGTATCTTCAAGGGAGGACTGTTCTGTTTAAATTACAATCAGAACAGCTATTGGGAGGCTAAGTCAATGCCAGCAAGTTTGTACTAATATAGAAGCAGCCTCAATGTACCATCCTCTGACCAAACAGAATATGCAATATTAATTACCACACAGCACCTTCTAAGCCTCAAATACTCCTCAGATTACTTACTGTGAGCTATCAGAACTGCTAAGAGCAAGTATAACTCAAAAGGCTATTAAAAAAATGACAGGTCTCCTGTCCAAAAAGAAGCCACAAACTTTCAGCTCTGGAAATGCCAGCACTCAAATGGGAGGCTAAAACACAACCTCCATCCTAAGCACTTATTTCAATAGTGAGATTTCTTTACCTTGTTTAAAATGAAGAATCTGATCAGCACAAAGAGGATTCCAGACATCAAGCCAGATAACAGTGGGGAAATAAACCAAGAGGCAACTGTGTTGAAGAAAGAATGAAACTTGAAATAAACAGTATTCTTGCATAATAGTTAAGTACATTGTTAATGAACAATAAATTTAAAACAGTTCTTGTACAACAGGAATAAATGTTCTGTATGTTTACTTATGACTGGTGCAACTCAATGTCCACCAACACTCATTAAAGTCAAAGTAATGCTAGGCACCATTAGAAACATCAGCCAAAGCATTTCCTGCTAATTTTGCAAGTTTAGCAATCAAATTCATCAGAGAAGTTTCTTGTAGTTTGAATCAGAGTAGACCAAGAAAGCGCTGTAATTTCCTAATCACCACGACCACAGATGTTGCAAGCAAGTGGAAAGCAACTGCATCTAGCAGGATGCCATGCTGCTCCCAGAGTAACAGTCTCGAGTTCCAAAATGCCACAGAAGCATCAACTGTAATGTACAATGTGTGTACATTTTTTGCAGGCCAGCACTGCAAGTGTCCAGGACTGATTCAACTGAAGTAGGTGGCAAAGCTCCCACTGATTTCAATAAAACCGGATTAGGGCAGCACTCTGGAAATCTCATCCAGAGTGATTTATTGTTTGCAGCATGGTTAACATTGATTCTGCTGTCACTGAAAACTCTCTTTTACTATCGACAGAATTAAAAAAAAAACATGTATTGCTATAATTCAAATATATTACCATGCCTTCAGCATAAAATCCTTTTAATAGAGACTTTAGGCTGCACCTCAAGTTCCAAAGGCTTCCAAAAGAATAACAAAACACTCCACCGCATCCCTGCTTGGATCTACTGATCTTGGCAATGGGAGGCTGTGAGTTAAACGTGCTGTATGCCCTGAAGGTGGTGGGTGGAGAAACATGACTGTAGGCATTCACATGATAGCATTCACATTGTTGAGAGCAAGAACAGGGTAGTATGAGCTGCCACAGAAAGAATTAGAAGAGGAGGAATGTCACCTTGAAGCATGTCTCTTGAGGGACAGTGTGTCCCCCAGCTTACCACTGGGGAAGTACAACTTTTGTCTTACCCCTTTCTCCACTGGAGACACACTGCAGCCCTTAATGAACATGGCACCAGTGCATTTTCTGAATGACACGACTGGGATGGAAAATAAATTAATGAGGGAGTGCTGTCAGCACAAAGCAGATTTCTGGGAATGTTTTTTGCAGGCAGCACACACTATTTCACATACCCTCACACATAAAAGGAGACAGCACCTACCAATCTTGACAAGCTGCATCCACTGGACACCCTGCGTGCCAATTGCCACCAGAGAGAATCCAATCGTAGCACCTACAATGCAATGGGTCCCTGATATTGGGAGTTTCAAGAACGATGCAATTAGCTGCCAAACAGCAGAACCTAGAAACAAACAAACCATATGGTATAAACAACAACAACAACAATAATGAAACACAGAAAATTCTTTGCCACGTGCCCACATTCTTTTACAAGTGCTGCCTACACTCCACATACATAAGAGAGACCTTCTAAAGAGAGTTTTGTTCCTGTTCTGTCTCTAAAAGCAGATACTAAGACAGTTTAATAGCAGCTTTGAACGCTATGTCTTACTTCTGACTGTTTATGACTAACAGCTCCCTACAATTCACAACAGCTCTGCTTTCAGTATTTACAGCCTGTCTGATTAAGTACACAAACTGCTCCCAGCGTGCATCAAGCCTAGAAAACCTCATTCTTGACAGCTGACCCCGGAAGCCTCCAAGTGATCAGTATGAGGAGGTATTCACCATTTCACTAGTGAACTATCCATGCTCCTAAACTTGGATACTGCCAGAGAAAGGTTCAAATTGTGGGGCAGAGAGACTTTATGCCTCATCTCAGTGATACACAGCCATTCAGTCCTCTATAGGAAAAATGGACTGAGGAGGGAATAAGGACTCTCTCACTGCCTTAATTTGCAGCTCATCATTGCACTGGAGAAATTCAAGACTGCAGAAAAGGCTTATCTTAGTCATGGAGAAGCCAAAGACACCCCTGGCAGAAGGAAGTAAGTTCCCCTTACTAACTAAGGGATGGTGGCTAATGGGCTATAAAGTAAATGCAACATCTGGTGTCCCAACAAGATATTCAGGAAGGATGCTGGCCAAGAGTGTAGGGGAAAAAGAAGTACCCCAAGCACCACTTTCAGGAGTTAGATCAGACACAGTTGGCCACCAAGCTCTGGAGCATGCAGCTCCATGCTCCGATTCATTTTCACTTTGCAAAGACACACAATCCCTGCTCCTCTTGCAGTGGCACTAACCTCAGGACACCAAAATACTTTCAAGAGTGACACAAGCTTCCTGTGGACCTCACCTAATATTAGAGAATTCTTACAAAGATCTCTTCTTCATCTTAATACTGCATGGCCTTAAGACTAACTCTTCATCTATTAAGAGTCACCAATGGCAGCAATCACACTGCCGTAAGAGATCCTGAATTTTCTGGCTCATGCTCTTAACAGACCTGCAGCAGATACAGATGATAAAGCAAGGTCACTGAACACACGCTGGCAGATTACCCAAAGTTGCAACCTCCATCCTCAATTCCAACATGAGAAGATGGTTTGAAGGTCTTGAAACAGGGCCATCTGCAAATGGTGATTTGCTGGTATCATATGTGGCTACATTTGGAAGTCAACCAGTTTGTAAAACTGACCTCTCCTCGCATACTATCCCAAAACAACTGTTACTTCTCTTGCTAGTGGAAATTCTAGATCAATCAAGGAACACCTGCTCTTTAATTTTTTGGCTTCTTTTCCCCTGGACTAAAACAAAAATAAAAATAAAAACACTTTGAAATCTTTGACATGAACTTAGAGACCAGCAAGTGGAAGTGAGGAGAAGGAGAAATCAGATGGTTACATCAGAAAGAAGCCAAATAAAAAGATAAGCCAACCATAGATATGTAATTACAAAATACTCAGTATAAAAAACAGGGAAAATGCAACCAAGCCACAGCTGCACTGCAAATGTCTGGTGAGGACTGGGGGGTTTTTGTCAGGGGAAATAGAAGGAGTATGGAACTATTTATTGTTTATTTAACTTCATAGAATCACAAAATGGTTTGTGTTGGAAGGGACCTTAAAACATCATCTAATTCCAAACCCCGTGCCATGGGCAAGGATACCTTCCCTAGACCAGGTTACTCAAATGAAAACAAACAGGAGAGAAAGAAGAAGGTGGTGGAGGACCAATGGATGGTCTGAGAAGAACAATGCATAATCTAAAGAAGTTTAAGGACCAGAAGAAAATACAAAGGACATCAGAGCAGGACTTTCCTCTGGGACTTGCAGTGCTTTAACTACCTACATCAAAGGTTTAACTCCTCTTTAACATAAAATGTATGTTCCCAATTTTTACCTTTGCAAAACTGTCTTAGGAAGCAGGAGGCTCACTAGGCTGGTCACAGAGTCCCAAATTCAGACTCTTCATGCCTGCTGACTCCATGGCCCACGCCTTTTCCTCTCGGCTCACATGCCCTAAAGACGGAGGGCTGGCTGCGGACTGCCCTGACCAGGAGTTGCCTGCACCAGCTTTTGGCCGGGGTGCGTCCCACGCTCCCCTGCTGCTGAGGGCACCACATCCATTCTCCTGAGCTCTGGTGCTCTGTGCCAGCTGTGAGACCCCATCAAATACCACACCACCTGCAGGACTAGATTAGAACTTGGCTCTGCTAATCCTGGCGGCGATGTCCTCTCTGTTGGTGGCATCTCCTCACTCGCACCAGCTGCTGACTTCAGCTCGCACCAGAACCTAAGTACACACGAGCAAGTCCTGACAACAACCTGAAAATTAGTTAATGCTGGGCAAGTACTACAATTTACCCCCAAGGGCAATAGTCCCTAACTTTTCATCTGCCTAATAAACAACATTTTAATATGCTACAAATTACTACAAAATGCTACATATAAAAGTTTTAATCTCATTACTTCCTGCTTTCTTTTCTCTTAGGAGAGAAGGTCGACCTGAAAATTACATCTGCTGTTTGCTGCAAGCATCAAAGGATCTTCCATCAACATCTGGAAAGAGGATACAGTGACTTCTGGTCTCTCCCAGACTGTTGACTCATTTAAGCCTCATTGAAATTCAGAAGCTAAATCCATTTACAAAAACATGATCATGAGGCATGAAAGAACAGGGTGGGGGAAAATGCAGAACAAAAACAGAAAGAGGAAAAGAAAACATCCAAGAATACTCAGAGAAAACACAGAAAAAATACATCCAGAGAAAAGCTGGAGATGGATTTGAGGAAAAAAAAAATTGAAATCTGCATTTTGTAACTTGTGATTAATTCTGAGACTTAAAATGTGGAATTTCTTCTTAATGCCCCTACTGGAGGAAGGGAATGCAACTGGTCATGAAGTTCACACAGGCTTATGTAAATAAGCATGCAAATAAGTTGTTTTCTTTGAGTTTCTGGCCAGTTGCCTCTGCAGGGGGTATCTGAGACTTAAAACTTTGCCCTGCCAGGATCAGGATACCAGAAATAGATACAGAAGAGAAAACGGACCCTTCCTTCAATGGGAATCAAGAGTATCAAGAACACGCAGGTCACTTAACATTTCAGACGGTGTGAAGCACTGCCGGCTCACGCCCGTGGGAGAAGACAGAGCTACCTCAGCAAGCACAAGGATAAAAGATACAAGTGGAATGGTGCTAAAGGGCCACTCTCCACCTTGGGGGAAAGACCAGAAACCTGCAGCTGACCTTGCAAGGTATCAGGAAAGAGGAACTGATGGCGGGGGCCCAAGAGCACTTGAGGTGGTTTAAGGTGGGACCATCTGTGGAAGCGGCTGCGGTCCCAGCAGTGATTCCCTGCTAACCAACCCCTCTTCCCCTTGGGCAAGGAAAGGTGGCCAACCTTCAGGAGGCTCAGGAGCAGCCAAAGAACCAAGGGAACTACCTCCATACTCTCAGGCACACAAAGCCACCTCTGACAACTCCAGCAACTGTCACTCAATGTCCATTTTGATCCATTAAATTTTTTTAAAAAAATAATTTTTAAAAAGCGCTAACATTTCCCCTTTCCCAAAGGAAAACAGGAAAATAACCACACAAAGTAGATCTCTGCACTGACTCACCTACCTCATGTGCAGGTCTTGCGTAAAAAGTGTGAGGAGGTTAGAAGGGATAGGTGGAAATAATATTTAGGTCAGGTTTAAGTAGGTTTAAGGAAGAAAATCTTTAAGTGGAACATCCCTTTCAAGCAGAGGATGCTGCGATGCTTGTATAAATCACGCCACCCTGTCACAGGATATCCCCAACCTGCCAGCCTGAGGTGGGAGGGCTGGCCCCTTGCCGGGGCTGCCTCTCCCACACTTAAAAGGGTTTCCTCCCTGCTGCCTCCTGCCCTTTAAAAGCAGGTTTCCTCCTTGAGGGAGCTCTCTAAAAGCTCACAAAGCCTCTTGCATATAAACAGAGTAAATACCGTGGCTTAATGTTACTTACCTCAGAATATGCTGTTTGTTCTGAACAGAGATTTAGTTAACTACAAACACAAGCACGGGGGCAGACTCTAAGGTACTGACCTGCTGTCCTTTGGGTCAGAAAAACTTAAAAGACCTTAAATGTGTGATTATCTTTACTGCTCCCTTAGTTTTGCGGTCGGCAAGGGCGAAGTGTAGGACTAATTGCAATCACTCAGCTAGGCAATCAGTTTACACAAATGTTTTTGGATTTTCTGTAACTTTTAAAAAAAGGATTCCTTCTCATACATACTCATTGCAAACTGCTGATTCTGCAGCATCTTCTGTACAGACACAAATGCTATGCTTTTATATTTTCCATTTACCATCACAAAAATCTCCAAAATATTTTTTTCAGTAGCTTATACATATATAGGATCCATTGTGTTAAACATTTCTTTTCATCTACTAGTTAAATGGCTGAACCATTGAAAAATGTAAATTATTATTAGCATTTTAAAAAGCCATAGGAGACTTAAAAAGGAATACAGGCCCCTGCATTCATATAAAAACAGATGTGCAGGTCCAGAAGATGGGAAGACTTAATTAACAATGCTCACAACGAGCAGAGTGACAAACACACAACAAACGTTACTTGGAATAGGAAATTGTTACTTACCAACCATTGCACTCACTTCTCCTGCCATCAGCAGTGGGACAGTGTTGTTGTACAGGTTAACATCAATGATACCTTTCCGAATCGTTTCTCCTACTTTTGCTCCCAGTAATACTGAGCCAGTGGTTTCAAAAACTGAAGCCAAGATGCAAGCCTGGCGTAAAGTAACAACACCAGAGCCCACAGCCGTTCCGAAAGAATTTGCAACATCATTTGCACCAACCGAAAAAGCTAAAATAAAAGCAATGATAAAACCCACAATGACCATCCACAGGTACTCATCCATTGCCATCTTTCCCCAAACCGTAGATTAGCTTCCCCTTTGCAAATAGTTAATAGTCAAGGCTGGAGGGCACCGCAACGGATTTGGAAAGCAGATTTCTTGTAAACAATGAGTTCTCTCTGGAAAGTGCTGGGTAGTGTTAGAATGTGAAGAAACTGCTAACTGCTGATTTTCAAACTACTATAAATACTGTTCATTTGGCTGCCTTCGGTCAGCAGTGAAACACATTCCATATTTTGCTTCCAAACCGGTACGACTGCGATGTTCTGTCCTGCAACAGAGAGAAAAAAAAAAAAAAAAAGAAAAAAGAAAAAGAAAATTAAGAAAAAAAAAAGGGGGGGAATACTCAGCAGAGCTCATAACAATGCGCGTTTTCAGAAGTAAACAGATGATTTAAACCCACTAATGGGGTCCTACCTCAGCATGTGACTGCTCTAATCATAAAGCAATTCAGAAAAGATTCAAATTAGGTCACCTCCAAAGCTATATGTTTCTTGCAATATCACTGACCAAGAAAATATTTTGAGCAATTTAGAAGGATTTGGAAAGTTTGGGAGTTTACTTTGTGTTGAATTTACCAAGCAGAGCAATAAGCCCTCTTTCTAGCAGGAGGATTCCTCTTGGCTTTTTGCACCTAGCGAATATAAAACATAGAGTACACAAACCATACCATACAGCCTGACACCCAGCTGATACATAACACCCAGCTCCACTGATCTCAGCAGAGCTCTCCACATTTTATCAGCTGCAGCCATGGATACACTCTTTTGAAAAATTATTTTATATGTATGTCTGTCTAGGAAACACCGCTGAAAATACTCTGAAGAACATTAATATTCATCTGTTGCTGTTATCACATCCCATTCAGTAAGAATACTATTTCCTGACAGCTTTTCAGTCACTGAAACAGCACAATAATTTCAATATTTCCATGTATCCCTACTGGTTTAGAGAAGTCTATGAAAAAGGTGCAACAAAAACATTAAACTCTCTGGTTTTTTTCTATAAATAGTTACCAATTACTAACAGTTATTATATTCAAACTATTGTCATAGATATACTTGAGTATTTATTTTGACAGTTTCAGTTTTATGACTGCCTTTTGAATTACATCTTTTCATTCCGATAAAAGAGTAAGCTCTTTCAAAGCAAAAACTGGACAGAGAAAAAGGGAATTTAAAAATAAAACCTTCATCATCCAAAAGACTGTTAAACAGAGTGATAAGGCCCACAGTGACATGAAGATGGTCAAAAGCTAGAAGCAAATTTTCCCAAACCACCTGCCTCCTCCAAGGGCTAATTCTCTTCTGTTACTGGCCACCACAAAGGCGTCCTGTGGCAAGGAGTTAAACGAACATTTAGCAGCAAATAAGCAGCATGAGCCAACTCCACCTGTTTTAAGAAGCACTTCTTGAGAGCAGGGGATGTCAGATTAAAGCTCTGAGCCCATCTCCTGCTCACTCTATTTCCCCACAGTCACTTCAATTTCATACAATATTCCCACATGCACGGTTTCAAGATCATGCTTAATTTCTGTCAATGACCCAAATGCAATATAGGTCCTGCGGTAGCAAGGAGGAAGGGTCTCTGAAACCCCTGAAATAATAGTAAAATTAAAAATTTTTTAAAAGAGATTTTGCATATTCTTGAGGTGCTGGATCCCTGAGAACAACCAAGAGGAAAACAACACATCTATCCGTAAGTGTTTCCTAGAAAACTCCTGAACTGATGTCAAGGATTGATGCTTTCTCTACATAGACATATTCAGCAAAAAAGATGTCCGTCCTTTTTTCTGCAGGTTCCAAACTGACTGAACAACTGTTGCTCCAGTCTTTTCCAGACATAGAGCAGACACCAATCCTTGAATGCCTTGCACTCTAAAATAACATTTCATAAGGTCTTAATGGCTAAAAACATTTGTATAAGGATTTTTATACTATGAGATAACATGAGAAAACGAAGCACCAAAGCATGTTTTCTATTTGAAGACTTGTTGCTTTTTTATAATTCATGAGCACTCAGCCCATTGAGTGGAAAAGGACTTGACAGAAACAGAAAAGGCTAATGATATTTGGAAGAAACAATTATAGTTAGCACTTGTTTGCCTGTGAATGAGGACAAAACCCCACTAAAAGCATTTGCTAAAAAATTTCTATTATGCATATCAGAATTTTGCTAGGAGATGAAATGCTGGACTAGGGTCCTTCCTTGATCCTGAAGATTAATGATTAAATTCTTCATCCTGCATGGATTTCCACAGTACCTTTGCCAAGTTAGCCTCAGTGCCCCAGTTTCTTCTCCTGAAAACGAGCAAAGCTGACTGAGGTCCATGCATGCATCCACAGACTCTGTGATTATACGAGACCCATTTCTTTGGACCAGCTAGCTGAAAGCACACCCTTATTCCCAATAGAGATCTGTCTTTTTTCCACTTATCAACCAACCTACCAATTTGTTGTGGTGACCCAATTCCTGGGATAAGAAAGAGCAGGGGGATTGTGACATGCCCCCACCGCAACAGAATTCATGGGACAATGTTTGCCAAATCTGGCTCCTCCAGCCACAGCGAGTTCCTGCAGTTTCCAAAATAAACCACTAAGTCACAAGGTTGCCTTTATTAGCTTCCCTGGGAGAGGGTGGGGAGAACTCCTCCAGATGGTCCCAAAGAAATTAAGACTTCAAGTGTGTGTATGCATGCTCCTAAATGGCCTCATGAAGGCCAAAGAGTCTCCAAAAGACTGTCAGCAGGGCTGTTGGCAAGCGGCTCAGAGAGGCAGCTATATAAACTCCCTCCCTGTGAAATAGGATATATGGCCTCAGGAGAAAGGATGTCTTAAGTAAGAAGTCACCCCTCCTGTAGGTTTAGGCAAGGTGATGGATCAAAATAGAGCTTCCTCCAAAACCTGAGAGGCTCAACTTGATGTCCACTGTGTTGGCACAAGCAACAGCACAGCAGCAGCCAAGCTGTGTCTTTAAGAAGATGGAATTCAAAAGGAAAAGAGGAATAAACACATGTTTAAAAATTAACATGTAGGCTGCTTTTGAATGGCTAGGTGTTACTAACTCTCAACCTTATAAAACTGTAAGAGACTTTAAATGCTTACAAAAAGAGAAACAAAAAAAAAAAAAAAGGAACATATCTGCTGAGAAAGTTTTCAGAAATGCAAAATATCCTGCAAAGCAGGCCAGTGACTAAATACAGACCAAATCTTGTAGCACGCTTCTTTCTAGAGCCCAGAATACATCTGGCATGCTCAGACACGCTGAGCTATGCCCCTCATCACCTAATCTAACCCAAGAGCCCGTGGCATTTCATGCTGTTACTGGGATGAAAAAGAAACTGGAAAAAACACCATGCAGTAGGGAATGGCAGGTGATCTGCTCTGTGTGTGACACCTGGAAGTCACCAGCCTGTGTCTCTCCTGTTCTCATATTTCATCAACGTGCCTCTATGATGCCTGAGGTGGCTACCTAGAAACAGAGACTAGATAGCAGTAAGGAAATAAGGGTGGTTAAAACCTAAGGCATCATTTATGCAACCCAAATGCAATTCCACCTGACCTGCTGGATGCTGGGAGATCCTCCCATCTACCTCTGGGACTGATACCACCTCTGCAGTCAGGTGTGCTACGCTACCACAGCAGACTCGGGGTGGAAAAGTACATTTTCCTATTTAGGAAAATCCTATTTGGATAACTCTTCCTGAACCAGCCCAACCTGTTCTGCCATGCTGCAAACTCACACTTGGGCATCAGCAGGGCAGAGGAACTGTGTTTAGGACCAGGGAGCTGCAGGACCTGAAACTGGAGCGTGCATCTCTGATGGCTATGAGAGTGGAGAGAAATGCGTAGAGATGACATTTCAAGCGGTAAGAAGCTAATTCTGCATCAAGGCAAGTTTTTTAGCTAATAGAGTTTTATTATGATCCATAGTCAGCATACCCTTCTTAGGAGGTCTGAGTTGCAGCCTTTTAAGGAGACTTAGAAACTTGCACCTCAACTAGAAAAATTTGAATTTTGGAAATGCTAAACACGTCCCTCTGCCTCACTGGCAGATGATCCAGACACCCCCGTCAGACTGTATTTTGTTGGTAACTAAACAGCTTGTTATAACTCTGTCAACACAGAGTGCTATTTCTTCCCTGCGGGAGAGATGAGAACAAAACCTAGGTAAAAAAGCACCTTGATTCATGCACAATGACAAGTGAATCCTCAGGAAAAAGTTTGGATCTCGTGGTAATCATGAGATCATTTTAGGACATGTTTATATAAGGACATTTACTAAGACAGCTCTCCTGGAAATTATTCACAGTACACGACTAAACCTAGACAAGTTTTAGTGAAAAAAATAATACTAATTTGAAAATCAAAGATGTCAGGGTTTTGGGATTTTTGTTTTTGCTAAACGAATTGCTGCTAAAGAGAAGAGAGAAGTATTTAACAGCAGGAATGAATGGATAAATAAAAGCTCAGGACTAAGTTCAAATTCTAGGGGAGCAATCAGAGTGCATTACCCGCCAGCAATCCAACTGTGTGACATAAAGGAACAGAGATGCCATAAATGTTCTTTAATCTTCTCTTCACCGAAAACTGGGGAAGAACCTACAGCACTTGTGAAACACTGAAAGGTATGCAGCTCATACTGTATATAAATCATGCTGTATGCAGCTCTGCTACTCTCAGAAGCTGCCCCATGCTCCAGCTGAAAATTTTCTTCTACTCCGGATGGGACAGAGATTCTGCGACATCCCAGTTTTAACCAATTTGTTGCTGCCCAAGTATGAACAAAATTCAAAGGACAGCAGCCAGTGTAGCATTTCCCAAAATAATTTTTGTGACTACTCCACTTTGCATTATGGCAAGGCAGACAAGGGAGGACAATTTCTTTTCCCTCTGCCGTGTTGAAAACAGTAGACGTTTCATGATTGACAGTGGCACTGAATTTGTACTGACAGGTTCACTTCTAGTTACCAGTGGCTGAAAAGTCTGACTAAAATGCTTACCAGACAGCAGCTTCTAGGAGGTTAGTCCATACCCTCTCTATTTCTGTATGTCACTTTTTATGCAAAACTGATCTGTCAGGCTTGCCACCTATGTATATCAACTCAGGCCAGATCTGGCATTCCAGTCTATGGGCACTAAGCACAGCACAGCATAGAAACCAAGCCTGATTTATAATCAGAGTTACTAACATCATTCATATCAATAGTCCTTATAATTTCCAGTTCATGCTCAGGCCACAAGGTTCACAAATTCTTTACTTTAAATTATTAATGCTACATTCATGATATGAAAGGTAGTATTGAATCAAGTGGTTCAAGACTGAGAACATCCCTATATGGCTCTAAATTACATGCACAGGACTTGTCACAAGGCCAAACATTATGCAAGTTTAATGCTCCAGTACACAAAAAACACTCCCAACTTACTATAAAAAAATCAATTACCACATCAGCAGAAGCAGGTTTTGTATCAATCAGTTCCTATTTTAACACATTCACAATGTGTTTAAGCATACTTCAGTGCTACTACTTGATATGGAAACAAGACTGAAGTTGATAGCTTTCCAAGGATCCTTATCCAGTTTAACATTGCAGAGAGGAACTGTCACTGTCAGCTCCCAAAACTTCCAGAGGATGCTTCCTTTTCTTAGTCCCTATCAGCCTTTTGTTCCCACCACTGAAAGGTCAAAAATGCATATAAAATATCTAGCATGAGGTTTTGTTGCTGAAAACATTCACTAAAAACACAGACAGCAGTCACTTTCAGCAATTCTACAAGCAAGTTAAGAAAGGTAAAGTACCAACAAGTTCTCGTGCATTTGCTGATAAATATCTTTTTCTCTAACTAAAGGACAATTTGATCTTTCAGTGACTGAACAAAGTCTTTCTAACAGGCAAGTCGTTTTTATGACTCAATACTACAGATTTTCAAGACCCATTCAGAGAAAACAAGTGTTCAGAAAACATGTTTTATAAATGAAAACCATGCAGAGAAGTCTTTAAAACTCACCCAGTATTTAAAAGTTGTTTCAAGAGAAAAAAGAGCTAAGTTCTTCCAGCAGCCTTCCCTCCTGATTGTAAATACAGGTTGAAGTCTAAAATAGACATCCTATCATCCATCACAGTCACATCTGAACATGCAAACTTTCAGAGGGTAGAAAGAGGGCTATAACTTACACCAGGCAGTCCGGGGATAAAATTCACTCCGGCACAGGAGAGCACACAAGACAACACCGAGAAGCATCAATGCGAATCCAGATTCTTATTCAGTAGGTGAAAATCTGCCTCCTCTTAAGCAAAGAATTCTGCTGGGGGTGGGCACTGATAAAACACAACACTGCGTCACAACTGCACCAGAGAGACAAACCAATCCAATGAAGCTCGTATTAAAAGCAACAAAACGTTCCCTTCCCTCCCCCCCACCCCCAGGCATAGGCAGAGACAAGAAAGGAAATCGCATTTTTGACTGTCAGCTGGGCATTTTGGTGAGATCAGGTAATCTCTGAGGAGCTCCAGATCTTCTATTTGCAAGCACACTTAAATGCACTTTTAATTCAAGTGCATGTGACAGTAGGGTGTGTACATCCACTTTGGGAATGATGTTGCATGCTTGATACTTTATTCATGTCAGTAGAGGTCCCACAGACTACACAGACTGCAGAAAGTTAAAGATGTGCACAAGTTTTGACTGGATCGATGCCTAAGCAAACAACTTCACTTTCAACAGTTCAGCCTAAATTACCCAATCCAGATTCCTTCAACCGCTTTCCTTTAAGTGGGAAACATTTTTGCACATAAGTCAAGGCAAAACTAATGTTTGCCTAAAAGTACACAGCTTAGCTTTATATAAAATACTTTCTTTAAGACTACATGATGCAATTAAGCTATCATATTCAGCAAAAAGGAATTAAAATCAAAACCGCATTGTCACAGTTAAAAATGTGACAGACAAAAATTTATTTGGACACATTTATGGTTTATAAATAAATGATGCTTTAAATTTATCTGCTACATTTTATTCTGAGTCACTAAAAGGCATGTAATGGTATTGCAACTTAATAAAATTAAATCTGTAAATTTTCTGCATCCTGAACATTTGAGAAAAACCAATTTAGATTTGTAAACAGAGACTTGGAAACATAATCCTTTCCTCATCTGTTTTTTCAAGTTTGAATAAAGGATATTTCCTAGTAAGAAGTCAAAAGTTTTCCGAATTGGTTAAATTCAGCTGCACATCTGCAGGGATAATTTGGTAAAACTGAAAAGTGTTTTACATTTCTTAAGAAAACTCACATGGATTAGTAAGCCTACATCACATTCTAAAAAGAATTAGGGCAAAACTCCAGCTAGAAATCTGCAATGAAGAAATGACATTACAAGCCCCCCACAAAAAAAAATACTTAGACCTATTGGGCCATGATTATTTTAAAGAAATGCTGATTCTTTATTTAAGGTAGATATCCAACTACTTCTAAGTCTGCGGTATAGCTGCTACCTTTATGAAAAGCTACATTTCTTAAGTCTGGTTGTGATGTCTTTCCTTTTGCTTCTGTAATAGCTGGCAAACAGGCTTCCAATTTTTAGAAAACCGAGAGGCTCATACTTTCACAATGGTTTTCCCTTATGGACAAAAGCAACATATTTTAACAACAAGTACATTAATCTTTTCCTGCAGATTATATATCTTAATACCTTTTTTTACGTTTGTTTTTTTTAAACAAGTAGCATCAATCAATTCAAGTGAGAGCGATCAAAATTGTAAACATTAAGTCAGCCTGTATTTATAGATCTGGATTCCAAAGTTTTAAGAAAGTGAATAAACAAGCACAGAACTTCTTGGAGCACTTGTTCAACTTTATAAAAGTAAAAAAGAAAAAAAAAAAGTTGCAAAATATTATTTCATGTTCTCTTTATAGCTGATGTCTGCCTCCAGCCCGAAGGGTCTGTGTAAGTGTTAAATCCATCCTAGTTCTCCTTAAAGGACCATTCCCCCAGCCTAGAGTAACCACCACCAGCATGCAGATGCAGGTAAAAACACTGTTGAGGGGACTTGTCCTTTGAGAGGTATCTATTTCAATTTCAAACCCCAGAAGCTGCCGGCCTGACCTGTGGGAATCATCTCAGGCCCAGGAGAGCTACAAACTGGAACCATTTGAGCGCTGCTTCCCACGAGCCAGCCTGGCCACAACGGTGGTTTCTTGTTGACCCAAGCTTCAGAGCTCGGTCTACACGCAAAGCAAAGGATATAATAAACAGCACAGAGAAAAGGAAATATCTTCAAAGTTTTTGTTCTGCTAAATCAGCATTGCGGACTTCAGGCATGGGAACATTCAAGCCAAGATAGGTTGACCATTAAAAAGAGTTGTAATTTGGGACACCACTAAAGAAGCAAGCAAAGGAAAATTTATAAGACCACAGAATAAATTGCGAGGATCGGTTTTTGGAAATGGCAGCACCAGTTTGGTTCCCATCAAATCAAATATTTGCAGAAATGATAAATTACAATCTCTATCAGATATCATAATTTGGTTTTAATTGTAATTTATTCTGGTACATCCACAGTTGGTAGATCCTTGTTTGATTCAACAAACTCATGCTAGGCAGATTTATATTCAGGCTTAAATAATGTAGTAGGACAAGCCAATTTAAATATTTAATTTTAAACCCCCTTTGTTTTCCATTTCTGCATCAGCTATTTTCTGAAAGATGCCCAGATTCTCATTTCCCAGTAACCACTAAAACAAAATTAATTTTGCAACTTAGTGTAACTTCTATATCAAATGTAACTGGCCTTTTTTGCCATTCAGCTACATATGTGATTATTTGTATTTTAAAACACATATATTTTGAGTAGAAAATAATGGGGGACAAGTATAATTTTCTCACATAAAAACCTGTAAGAATTGGAACCTGAATACCTGTTAAATGCATTTAGTCAGGAACAGAAATACAATAAAAACATCCAAAAGCTGCAGGATGTTGTTCCAGTTACATTGTGCCAGCTTAAATAAGGTTACTGACCAGCCACAGGAGCTTCTGGGCTCTCACATACCTGCTGGTACTCTAAAGTTGGGAGCCATAAGCACCTGGAACTGGGGACCCTGACCCTGCCTGAGAACCCTTATTCCCCCTCAATCTATAAACAAAGAAAATAAAATTAATGAGGAGGAATGAAAACGGGTGGCAGATGGCTGCCCATAGTATCTCAAAGAAATCCAGCTCTTGTAATCCCCTCTTCTTTCTAGTATTGAAGGCCCCCATGACCATCTCCGCCATGGAGGCCTTGAAGCAGGACACCACATGCCAATCATTACCTGGAAATCAGCCCTGAGGTCCTTGAGACTAACAGAGATTTAACCCTGCTCTACCAAACACAGCACCTCTTCTTGGTGCCCTGGTAATTCTGTTACACCCAATGAATACCAACAAAACTCTGAGCATCTGCTCCACAGAGAGCTGCAAACACAGTTCAAGTTTTAAAAAGCTAATAAAAGCACATATGCTTTTGCATATTGGATAGCAAGCTCCAAACCATTCTGTTATCTATCAGGATAATCTCCAAAAGAGATACATCCGTGTTTCACTGCAAGAAAAACCATCTCAGGGACTCTTTGGAAAGCTTAATGTGGTAGACATAAAAATTAAGAAGTCGTTTAGCATTCAGGGATGGAGCAACTCCTCTGCTCTAAGGAATCAAACCCCTTGGATGGGCTTTCTCGATGGCTCTGAACTCTGTCACCCCGTCATCCAAACTTCTTTTTTTTCCAGCGAGCCTGCGGGCTCTCAAAGAGGACATCCCACCCCAGTTGGGGGACTTCCACTCCCAGTGGTCGAGGTGAATTAGCTGTGCTTGCACAGGCATGCATGGAGAGCTGCCATGTTACAGCATGTGACTCTGCTTGAGATCACACTTGTCTATTGAGTGAGCAAGCCCTGGGAAATGAAAGGGAGGAACCCACAAGTGGAATTGCTGGAGGCCAAGGCTGGCGCAGAGGATGACACAGGCTCCGGGTGTTGTGTGGCCTGGGAGAGCCATGCTGACTCCAAGCCCTGCCACAGCACAAGCCCATGTCAAGCCAGGAGGAGTTCAAAGGCAGCAAAGCAATTCTGAAGGAGCAAGGCTTTGGCCAGCGCTCATTCAAGCACTGCCCCAGTTATTGCAGGGAACCGGGCTTGGATTGCCTGTGAGTCCAGTCGACTGACCAGAGACTGAGTGTATCTATGTCCACAGTAAGACCAAGGAAAAGGGTGAACTGTTGTTCTGAGCCACCCTGAGCTTAATCTTCCCATCCCCAGACCCATATCCAAAAAAACCCAATGAGTATGGGCACAGTATTATAAAAGCCCTGGCTACTGCTGACAACTCAAGGAGCATTATCCAGAAATACTAGCAGACCTGTATTGACTTCACACAGAACATAAAAACTGCTCATGAAACACTGCTGTGGCAATCCAAAAATATGCATTTTGAAAATTCAGAGGCTTATGCAAAGATGCCCTCGGTGAAAAGCCAGAGTGTGGTTGCCAAAAGTCAACAATGCAAATTTTTCAGATAAAGGAAACCTGACACGTCCAGCCCCACATTGCCTGCCATTTCCATTGCAGTTTGGGTTTCAGAGAACAACCACTGTGGAGCCTTCTGCTTGAGCCAGAAGAGATGGCTGGAGCTCCCTTGAGTCCAGCAACTCCCTTTCCAACAGAGCTGGAGTGAGTGAGTAGCTATCAACATGCCAAACCACACTGGCTGGCTCTCAGAGACAACCTCCAAAATCGGTGTGGCCCACAGGACAGAAGACCAAGCACTGCTGCAACGAGCTAGCTGAATGTCAAAAGAAGGAAAGGACCAGGGGTATAACCAAACAGAGGAGGGACAACGACACTCACAGAGGTGTCAGCCAGGGTTACGGGAGTAAATGGAAGTAGATGAGGCCAATACACTGTGGCAATGGAAATTTTGCTGCTTTTTTTTTCCCTATAAGCATTGCAGTAATAGAGATATGAAGGGGGAAACATCAATGAAAGCTGTGACCTTGGCTTCATTTCACAGGAATAGGAGCCAAATATTACACCAGGACGCTGGTGATCATGCTTATGCTGCCTGGTGACCATGCAAAGCATGGCTTCTGCCAATTAACAGGCTTGTTTCCCCCTCAAAGTCCAATAGCTGCTGATCTCTGTTCTTCTGAGTCCATGTAATAGTCCACATCTGTGTCCCATAGCCTTTGCCACTAGAGACACGAGGAGCATGATGGTGAAGCAAATACCTTGAGTTCCACCTACCAGGAAGCATTAACATCCTGGTTGCTTCACTGTAGGTTGACACTGCTACTGAAGCAAAGAAGTCGCCAACATTGTCACACAGGCTAGGGATTAAATCACTGTCAATGCAACATGCCAAAGAGCGTCCCACAGCTGGGTTCTTGGCTTAGCAAACACCTCCAAGAGGACTTACTAAGGGTGTGTGGTTCATGTGAAGCAGGTCGAGAAAAGTTTGGCTTTATCTCTCATGGAGAGCCACGGAGCAAACCCAGTGGTCCAGTGCCAGTGTCCAGGTGGAGCACTAAGTCTTCCTAAAGGCTGGGGCAAGATAACGGGACACGTGGACTGATGAGCATATTCATCTTCAGAAAGAGCTTGAACAACTAGGATTTCCCTGCTTGACAGAGGCTGTAGGGAAGAGCAGGTTATTAGGCAGCACAATATATTTGAGCACATGGCACCAGCAGACAGGGCCGGTGGCTACTGTGCCTCATCCTCAGGAAAAGGTGTTCCTAGCTAAGCCACAGCGATGACAGTGATGCATTACAGCAGCCCGATGGCTGCCCAGAGGAGGAAAGATAGAATGGATGCTGCTGAGAGGGGCAGGAATAGCAAAAGGGATTCCGTAAGGAACCCTCCCCTCTTCCCTGCCTTCTGGTGTGAGAATCAGAGCAAGTCATGCCAGGATCCTGCTATGCCCACCATGGCTCAAGCTGGGACTTCTCTAGGCTATGCATTTCCCTCACAGAAAATGACCAACCCAGCAAGAGGAATGGCACAGCACTGACACAGACCTCTCTGCTCCACACAAGCACTGTGAGAAGAGCCCCACCACTCCAAGGAAAGGTGCAAATTCTGGAATTAGCTGAAAAAATCGAGCAGAAAAGGAGAAAATAACCCCAAAAAATAAATAAAATTAAGTCTATGGCAGCCACGCATGACAACCACACTGTGTCAAGAGCCCTCAGAAATATGGAAGAACATGAAGAGCACATTTCTTGCAGGACCTGGAAGGGACCACAGTCTACCTCTGTCATACTGATAAGGAAAATTTACTCAGTTACCCATAAAACAAACTAGCAAGTAGATAATCATATAAATAAAGAACACTGAATACTCAGGCAAAAAAAAATATAAAATATTTTTTCCTTTGAAGAAGTAATCAAGGAATCTATAATTAATTTTAAAATGGCTGTTTCTTGTCACCAAGACTTTCAGAAGTCATATAAATAGTTTCCTCTTCTGTCTCTTCTACACATAAATTAAAAACGGGAAAATTAGTTATGCAATTTCTTTAACTATCAATCAGTTTCTCCACTTTGAATTAAGGAGATATTTAATTAAATCAAATTACTAAAATTATGAGAGGAAAAGAGTTGCTCTGAAACAGTGGAACACATTACTCCCAAAATAGGCTTAATATTTCGATTAACACCGTCTCCAAGCCTTTAACCAGATATCTTTCACAATTTGATTTTTTCTTTAAAACTTCAGCAGACATGAAGATATCTTAATCACTTAAATTAATACAAATAACTAAATAGATTACAATAAATTTGGGCTACATTACAAGTTTGTTTCTTTCAAATCCAAAGTAATATGGTTTTAAAAGAAAAATAATCCTTTTTAGTTTTAAAAATTTCTCACTCAAGCAAAAAGTATTTTACATTCTCCAAAGTAATCCAGAACCTGGACCATATTGTTAACTGATGTACATTCAATCTGGGATATGCCGGTGCACAAATTGAATGTGAAATTCGGGGGTGCAGAAGACCATTCTCTATCCACTTTAAAACTATCATCAACTACTGAAAAATCTATTTAAAATTTGAAAAAAATTACAAACTGACCCACCAGCTACTCTCATCCTGAGATTCTATTTTGACTGAGATTCTCTAAGGTTTATGCAGAAAACAGAGTAATTGCACAAACTCAGAGGCACAGTTCTCCATCAAGAAAGTCTTCCACAAGAACATGCAGAAACCCACACTGAGTGTGCCTCATGGGCAAACACCATGAGAGGAGTAATGCCCGGAGAAACACTAGGTGAACACAGGGGTACAGGTAACACGAAGAAAACAAATGTGCAGATTTACTTGTTCCAGTCAACAACAGTAGCTAAAGTTTATTGATTTCAGTTTCAGCAGCTAAAAATCCATGAAAACATTCTTATATGATACAGACAATACTATCCCAT
Organism: Oriolus oriolus; assembly: GCA_013400235.1. Lineage (NCBI taxonomy): Eukaryota > Metazoa > Chordata > Aves > Passeriformes > Corvidae > Oriolus > Oriolus oriolus. Next base: position 581,117 of record VXBT01003146.1, read on the forward strand.
ATTCAAATTTCTATCAAAGTAATAAAATAAGCTAGGATTTTCTCACAGTCATTGCAATTTACTTATCAATTAGTACAATAAAACCTATTTTAAAATGTAAATATTATAAAGTGCAAATAGTTTTTGTATCCCATTGTAATTTAGCAGTTCAATTATATGGAAATATCTAAGCAAAGAGACTGAAAAAATGTAACTGTTAGCTACAAAAATAGCTGGACACATTCTCAGCCACTGTCTCTCAACTTTATATCCACTGTAAAACTATTTCCAACACACTAATCACATCTATTCGGAAGAAACTAAAATTATATGATTTCAAACTATTTTCATTAGAAAAACAGTCCTTTAACAACTGCTTTTACTCTTCCATCTAATTATATACTCTTAAAGGCCAAATATTTAGTCAGTATACAAAAATAACCATAGCCTTTTATTAAGGATAAGACACCAGATAGGAGCTCATAAGAAAAATAAAGATGCTCTTTGCCTGCCTCTACCAGCAATGCTTTTCAATATAGGAAAATACATTTACTTTTAAAATTTTAAATACATATACGTCAAAGTCTTAATAACTTTGTATCAGAGACTTACTACAATTAAGTCTGTTCACAGCATGGCTAGTATTTCCTTGGAGATACTTCACGGAACAGCCAAGATGTTCAAAAAACTACCTCTACAAAAAGCTCTCTCCTAACTCAGTACTAAGTAATCTGCACTTATAACCCCGCAGCCCTGACAAGAGATCTTACCCATCTAGAACATTTTTCTGACCAGCAGTCAGATAAAAAAGATAAAATTTATTAATATTTGATTCTGACGTCTGTCTAAGGATACCATATGAACAGTACATTATAAGGTTACTCAAATTAGAGGGCTAGCACTATTTTTTTTTCTTTTACCTATGCACCTGTCATACTTTCTATGCAAAGGCTGTTTATTAAATGTAAGCAAAACCCCTAACTTCCTATTTTGTAATGGTCTAAGCTTTTCCATATTCAGTGTATGTTTCAAGAAAAAAAAACCCAAATTAATTTCAAGTACAAATCAGCAGCTATTTCATCCACAAATAAAAACTACAGCGATGTTCTGCTCTTCCTAAAACAAGCTTGAAGCCATGATTATATTAAAGACACAGATGTGAGGGGATTTTTCAACTTCCAAACAGACATGCAAACAAAGTATTACAGTTCAGGGGTGCAGGTAAATGAATAAGCAAGAAAACTACGTGACGTTTGTGCAGCGTCCTCTCAAATCCTGCAATCCCTTCTAGAAAGTCTGGGTCTACATCTCCCTCTTCTTTACTCATGTTCTTCTCGCATGGCTTGGTCTCAGAAACTTTCCATGCCTGTAACGGAAACTTGAGCCAACTTCTCAAATGTATGATTTCTTCATCTCCACTCATCATCCACTTCTGTTTCTGAGAAGCTCCTCATCATGACACCTGTATCTCAAGAAGCAAAACAGGAAACATCACAGGGATGAAGCAATGAAAGATGAATAATAATATGCCTCTGTGTCTTTAATAAAATCCCAACTTTCATTCAAGTTCCTTTTAGGAAATCAGAGTTCCTTTCACAAGTGCAAAGCTTACAAACCTAGTTCGGCAAAACATCGCGTGCCAAAAACGGAGTAACCAGTGGAATCTCCCAATCTGCACCTCTGATCCTGACACGATGAGCAGGAGAAATCCTGTACCAGCTAGCCTTACATACTGTGGAAAATATTATCGGGTGCCAAGCTTGCAGAACTGGTCTGCGGCAGCCAGCTCAACTAAAAGAAACTGCTGACCCATCTGCTGACTTACCCGCTACTGAAAACAATGCCAGTTATCTTTACCCAGGACGCACTTGTCCAAGTAGAGCTCTAGCCCACACGTGAGATTGAAAACAAAGATGTAAGGAAGCCTCTCCTCTGTTTTTCCCATTGCTCCCTAATCTACACAACTTCCACAGCACAGTTTGTGTTTTTATACACTTATCAAGTACAAGAGAAGACAAAGCTTTCTCTGCATCACAGCAGCTTAACTACAAGGTGACAAAGGCCTAAGGTATTTTCAACCCGTCATAAAATCTGGCATTGGGGTGGAGGGCACTCACCCATCTGTTTCTGCCATCCAAAACTTGGGACCAAGAGGGCCCAAAGCCAACAGCAGCACTGTTTAGAGTCTAACAACAAAACAGCAAAGGGATGACTCATCTGCAAAACGGAGACACAGCCATCTTGTGTCCAAAGATGCAGCCTAAAGCATTTGCCTGCCTTACAACTTTGCCTGAACGCTGAATGAGTGGGGTACAGGAGCATAATTTCTGCAGCCTCCCCAGCCATGAAGTCTTCAGGGCAGATAAGCAGGCACCAAAACCATTCTGCCAGCCAGCTCTCAGTGAAACAGAAGCATGAAAGCAATTTTATCTCTCCCTTTTAGGGTTAAGGCCATCTTTAAATAAACATTAGCATCAAAACCTCTTTGTACCAGAAGCAGAGCAGACCCCGCATCTTATCAGCTACCACCTAAACTTCTCAGAATTCCACACCCCATCTAAAATCCTTCTTTCTTCTGCAAAAACACTTGACAGCAGCATGCTCCATACACATGTATCAGAAAGACAGCGTAGTCCTTCACCAACTCCTCCCTGTGAAACAGGGCGTCGCTTTGGCTTTCTTACAGCAGAAATGAGGGACAGCTGTAGGGACAGAGTCCCACCAGAGCTAAGTCTTGGCTTTGGCTCTTGCACAACACGGTCGAGAAGGTAACTGAGCCTTAGACAGTCAAAGCAAGAAACCCTCTGAGAGTGCTCCGGGTACTGCAGAAACAATAGCTTTCAAGTAACTGGACAGAAATGCATCTGCTGTGCTGGGATTACAGGTCAAAGAAAAATACATATTCCCTCAATTCTGAACTCTTATTAAGTCTTTACCCTCAAAAGAGCTTAGAAGGCAAACAGTCCTGAAAGCTCATGCCTCAGTGATCATGCCTGCTACTGAGACATGCTACTGCCTACTCGGGAAAGGTAATTATCACAGATTTCAAGAGCTTACAAGCTCTCAACAGCATTAAAGCTGAGGGAGGCACCAGTGTCCGGCTGTCAGGACATTCAAAACATGTCCATGTACAATCCAATTATTCTATACCACAGTGATTCTTAATCTTTTATCATGATGATCACTGTATACAAGAAACAGAAACCATGATTTTACTGTTTCGTAGTCATCATAACTCCATATTCTCTCTGAGCAGCAGAAATTAACTGAGGACAAGTAATTCAATCTGTTATTGACATCTCACTCGTTAATCAGATGTCTACAGTCAGCATACACACCATACAGACTACAGGACATGCAGGCTGCTCACTGTTGCATGCAGAAAGAAAACTGCAGGAAAAGATTAATAATTGTCAAAAAGATCTGATGCTGGCTGCCACCTGAAACAACCGAGGAATTTTCAGTTTTCTTTTGAAGAGACAATTTACTGGCAGGCTGGTACTTCTAACTTTGATCTTCCTTCCTTCCAACACCAGCAGAAGCTCAGTAACAGAAGTTCTGAAGCTTTGTAGCTCAGTAACAAAACACAGAAACCTCCCAGAATGTTAACTCAATTACAGTATTTTGGCAAGGAAGCCTTCCCCTTATACCTTGGGGAAAATCTTAAAAGATTAAACAGTGCATGTTTTAAAAGCACACATGCCTCAATTATTTGGTGTAACTCTTCATGCACCTCATTGCTTTGAGAGAAAAACTATTCTACAGCAACTTGCTTGCAAGACTGAAATTGTTCCTTGTTTCCCAAGAAAACAATGGTTATATAACCACACTGATTGTCCCATGCACAGAAATGTAAACTAATAAGGCCAATTTCAACCTAATCTCATGCAAAAGCATGGAGATTTCACAGGTGCTCAATTCCTACAGCAGACTTGCAAAGTAAGTAACCAGGGCAGCCCCCTGAGCAACATGTCTGGTTCACAAACATCAGGGAGACAGCATGTTTTGATTAAATACACCCAAGAACTACAAGGCAGTGACAAGCTGCTCAGGCACTGTGCTGCTGGGAAAATCAGGGGTGCTCACAGTACTGCTGTGTAATGGAAAGAGAGAAAGAAGGAAAGATGTGTAAGGTACCACAGTGCCACCAAAACCAAGAAAAGCTGCAGGGAAGTCTTATCTTCACTAGTTCATGTGCTCACAGAGCTGCCTATGAATCTATGGAGCAAAACAGCAATGCCTTATGAGCCCATCACATCTTCCATCTCTATGGGGGCTGCTGCTGACCTGTCAGCCAGCAATCCTCAGGATTCATTAAAGGCACTTGGACAACAGCTCTCCTGTTTCACCAATGAGAATCTGGGAAAGCAGACATGCACTGCAGCACAGGTGGCCTCAGAAAACCCTAAAAAAAATATATGCTTCTCAAACCCTTTCAACAAGATCCTACTCAGGCAGGGTAAGCTAAGCACTGCCACGACAAGTCAGATTGCTGGTCCATCTGTTTGAGAATCCTGCCTCCTGTGATCAGGACCAGATGCTTCAGAAGGTGGAACAGCTCAGGTAGTGAACAATAATGTAATTCACCCAAAAGGGAAATTCCTTCCTGACCTCATCAATTAGCATGAAGGTTTATGTGCTTAATTTATTTTTAATCCTATTTACTGCAACTCTGGACATTGTCATTATATATATAAATGCCCAAGTCTGCTTGGAATCCAACTAAACTTTTGCCCTTGGTAATATCGTGCAGTGTATTTATGCCCAATTTCAAATGTACTGATTTTCAATGTCATTTAAATATCCCTTTGTTCTTGCATTATGGAAACTAGCATAGCCATTAACCACCTCTGTTCCCCTTCCAAGAGCTCCAGCCTGCCTTGCACCATAAATTCCCATGCCACACTACGCCCTATGACAGAGCAGGAGCATAATCTGAGGATCTTTAAGGCAACAACTGAGCAACTCCTATCAGATATCTAGCAACATTTCTTTAAGCTACATTTCTGGGATCTGCAGGAAAGCTGGCTGTTCCACCAAGATTTCAGCAGGCCCTACCCTCTTCTAGATCTTGCAAGCTCAGTTTTATGATGTTTTCCACTCCAGGGCTGCCACCCTTGTAAGCAAGATGTTTTGCTCTATGTTGTGCTCTTTAAACCCCCTCCTTTAAGATTCTGATAAATTTACTTAGAACAGACAACAAGCATAACTATGCTGGGCTTTTCAAGGGCTGTACAGGAACCTCTCTGAGCAGAGAACTGCCTTCTCATTTCCATACCTGAATAAAGAATAGGGTCCAACCATGCAACACCAATCCCATTTTGTTCTTGGCTGATGTTCTTGTGGGCTGCAGGTTCCCCTCTGCAATAACTTTAGCCTGTGTTGCTACTTTTGTTCCTTATGGATGAGCTCATGACATATGCATCATGATTATTATGCCAAGTACTTATTAAAGCTCCAGTGCTCTCTGCTGTTTCTGCTCATACAACACGTGCAACATGCATCAAGGTATAAAGCCACACCTTCATTCAACAGAAGTTTGGTGGGGGGAAAAAATTATATATGCAAGCAGCAGACAAAAAAGGGAGACTCTTAAAGCACACTTGAAGTTCTGGATCCTCTTGTCTCCCCAAAACACAGTCCTGCTTTCAGTCATTGCTTGGGCTGCATTTTCTTCTCCAAGCCTTTGAAGCTAAAACTTTGGACTGCAGGCCACAGGTTTTTAGTCCAAAAGTCTTCAGGAAAGAAAGAGAGAAAGGCTGGTATCTCACGGGAAGATGGCCCCCCAAGGAGATGACAGAGTTGTTACAGCATCTGTGAGAAATACCACACAGTCATCACTGTTTTACCACAAATGTTATTATGGGCTCAGAACTGGTGAGTTATGGCAAGAGAATACTTCTTTGCCTCAACCAGAATGAAAATTACACCATTTCATCCCTCTTTGGAACAACCTTCAGGGAAGCAAGAGGTTGAGAGATAAAGCCTGTTCCAGCTTATGGTCCAGAAACAAATGGAGTTCTTTAATGATCAAAACAGCACTAACAGAACTGGTAACAGGCACCACTTTGTCAACAGCTACCTCATTAAATAATCCAAACACATGCAACTTCTTTCTCTATTTGAGTGTCAGAGACTGATTAGTCAGTAAAGTGACAGGTCTCATAATGGCACTAAAATCATCCTTTTGCATATTTCTCAAGGACCTATCCATGCTTTTTAATAGTTATAGCAGTCTTAGAAACTCTGTTTCAGAGCAAGGATCTTGACACTTTCTTTCCAAGAGGCCATAAACGCTTTGCTGTTCTTCTGTCTCACACGTGAAAAGACAACATACTGAGCTGGGTACTTGTACAATGCTCTTAGGCAATGCTCAAAGAGTGGCCCAAGCCACAGGGTTCAGAGCACTGCCATACCAGCATCACCAGGACCTCTGATCAGCCATCGAGTGGTTTGCCTTTGGCATTTCAGAATGTGCTGAGGTTGAAAGGGAAGACAGTAATGATACAGAACAGTCCTCCCATCAGCAGTGGCAAAAGTAACCTTAGAGGCACAGAGTGCAATGCTTTCACCATTTTGGGGTCATTACTGATTGTGAAGTCAAAAAGAAGTGATATTTTCTGTTTGTCACACACAGGAACAGACTTCGGGTAAGGAAACTTTTTTAAAGGACTCAACTAAGGTATTTTTGGTTGCTAGAATTCTCAATCTGCTGTGATAAAATTAGCTTTAAATAAATGTACAATACAAACAGTACATACTTTGCCTAAGAAAAAAACCCGCTGGCCACTTACAGATCATGTGAACTCAGTTATTCAGCTGAGCTAAAAACATCAATTATTCCGAGCCTTATCTGACTTAGATTTGGATCTGTTTAACAACAGCACTGCCACATATCAAAACGCATGACAACCCACCGCTCTTTACTAAAGCATGGAAAAGTTCCTGCAAACAATGGTTGCTGCCATTTAACACCACAGCCATGAAGAAAAGAGGTAAGAGTGAAAAACCTCCACGTCTGCCTCTATCCTTCAGACCTTTCCCTGAAAAGGAAAAGCAAGTCTTCCTCTTCTGTCAGTCCACCCCTCCTTCCATATTACAGCAGAAAGAAATGGGTTGCCTTCAACTATCACTCCCTGATGTCCACCAACCAAAGCTATGGAAGATGATAATCTTACTTTTCCCCCCCTGCAAGGTTTTCATCAATCAGTAAAAGTTCTGCTCTGTTCTTCCAACCGGTGTCACAGAACCTGGCTCTGTGCTGCTTATCACCATGATCCAAGCAACAGCAAAACAGTCGTTCAAACACACCTAGTACTCGGTGCTGGGTAAAGTTCACAGCAGCTGTTTGAGTCCCAGAAAGACATCTGAGAGAAGCGCCATAAATAACGACATCACATGGAGTCTCCCATTGCACAACCCACATACATCTTTCCTGCTCAGGAATTTACGCCTCACACCCTATGCTGTCAGTCAAGAGCATATTACAAACCATGTTTCCAAGATGATCCAGAGGATATTTCGGAACGTAATACAGCCCTCCTGCTGGCTGAGTCTTTTCAAAATACCTGTTCTACTCCATGATGAAAAAGACAAATGTTGCTATTATCAAAACCATGGTCTTTCTCAGGAGCAAGCTGTAGATCCACGTGTGCATTTTATACATCACGGATGTCCAAAGCCAGTTCCAGCAAGTCTGACAGGCTGGCAGAAACTGAAGGGGACTACTCCTTCGCAGACTCAGGATTTAAGTTCTCCTTCAGATATGCAAATGTAAAGTATTTTCTCAGACGACAGTTTCAGTAAACTCCAAATTTAAACAGCCCTTTTTCAAGATTAATTCATTTTACTGCTAGATTAAGATTAAACCAAATTCTCTTAAAACATCTCATTCCTGGGCATCTGCAAGGAGAGAATCACTTTTCAAAGCAGTGCCTAGCTATAATTGAGAAAGAAGATATATAGCCATTTTATCAAAATGAGATTCTTTTCCTGGAGCTTTGCCACAAATTGCCTTCGAGGGCTTGGTTCAGAAATTCCAAAGTTAGTTTATTGTTTTTCTTATTGAGAACTAATTCCTTTTAGCAATTCTGTTAATCTTGGAGTTTGAAGTTATTTTTATTAAAGTAACGCCCAGAGTTTAGATATTCCATAAAAAGATCAGGAATTATTTTTATTAAAGTAACACCCAAAGCTTAGACATTCCTTGCAAAAATAAGGCAAAGCACCTTCATTCTTAAAAAGGTTCTTAGTCTTTTCAATGCAAACACAGATTTCACAGAGACAACTGAGCACTAAGAAGTATTATCAGCCATTTTTTATCAGAGAGTTGGGGAAAAAGTAATTAAGGCAGGATTTTTCTGCCTAAAAATATCATGAGCCTTTTGCTCCTAACAGAACGTGTGTCTTTTTTTCCCCTCTCTTCTTGCCTTCTGTTATGGAAGAAGTAGCACTGATTTCCACTCCCTGATGTCAGATTTCTCATGAGACATTTGTGCTGGCTTTGGGCTCTTCTGCCAGCAGTCAGTATCTCTGGTCATCCTCCACATCTCTCCCTCAGCCAGCAGGGCTGCAAGACAGTTCAGAGTTACACACTAGGAATACAGAGAATACAGAATTTGTAAAATATAAAAGCTAAAACCTAAGGCATCACCATCAACCCAGGCAATGCCAGTTTCTGATGGAGCTTGTTAGACTACAAAAAACTGGATCATAGCCCTTAACTCCTATGCCACAGCAGATGCAGGGCTGCAAAGTGAAGGCTCTTACCTCCATTCTTGAGGGCCTGAGGCACTGAAACCTTCTGCTTTTCAGTGGCAGCTCTGTCTCAAGGACAAGATCGAGTGCTACCTTTTTGTTTGAGTGACTACGTTAATAAACAACACGCAGGTTCCTCACCATGACTCAAACACAATTAAAGCGTTTGGAGGGGAAAGGGGACGCCTTTTCATCACTACTTCTCATCTGGAGCATAAGCAACCACGACTGAAGACTCCACTTTGTCAGCAAGCCTCCTCCAAATGCTGTTGCTCTTCAGGCACAACAGGCCAAAGACATCATGGATTTAATAACACGTTTTCCAACAAGGTGCTGCTTCCCTGCTGAAGAAGGCACGCAATGTAAATTTTCAATCTCTGTAATGCAGAAATTAGGGCTGGGGCAGAATCTTTTCAATTCCTCCGAAAGAGATGTGAAGTTGCAACATCCCCACCTTTCTTCCTGCAGCGTGTATAATTTCAGCTTGCTCAATAGCAGCGGCACTCCTGAGTTCAGGAGGACTTTAAAAGGAGCGATTAAGCTCACGGAAGTAAGCTAACATGAATAAACTGCCCAGGCAACAGGGAAACATTCCAGAACCCTGTGCTGTCACCAGGCTTTTGGCCAATGTTGCTTAAACATATATGCAAAACATAAATTACAGAAAGAGTCATCACTGGTTAGAATAGTCTCAATTAATAATTTTGCATTGTGCTGAAGAAGCTTCCCTGCAAACTGTCCTCAGACAACAGCACTGGGATCTTCTCCCCGTTTTCTATGCTTCCACCGGCATCAGCAGTACAAGTGGTACAGCAAAGGCTTCCTCTGTGGGTCTTCTCAGTGGATCAGGCAGTTTTGGAAGGGAAATTTGAGAGCAAGTTTAGGACCACTCGAGCATCACTCTGCTGAGATCCCTAACTCCTGTGGCTGACTATAAGGCATCATGGCAGCTGCTGCAGGATATGTTCTCATCTGGGCTCAGCCTGCACATACCAGTTCGTACTATCTGGGCACCTAACACTGGACTGAAACTCAGAATGCTTGTGGCACGGAGCAGGATATTTTCACTACAAGGCCCTCAGAGTTTACGATGTCTCCTTTAAACACAGACATACTCATAGCTTAAATATTTAAGACCCTCTTGAGCCTTGGCACAGGATTTATACAGCTCTATCCAAAAACCTTTGATCTTCTGTGCGGCGCTGAGTAAAAAACCTAACCAGCCACATCTGGGGTTACGAGGAGAGAGGTGACTTTTCCACCACTTGACAGAAGATTATAGCTTTCACATAAGATTATAGAGTCGTGGTTGTAACGCCATCTGAAGACTGCATTTACAAAGATCTGACATTCAGCAGCTCACATGGAGACAACAGAGCGGTCAGATTCTCAAAAACACTGGAGTTATAATTGAGAGCAACTTGTTAATGATTTTCTGAAGTATCTTACAGATGTAAAGTTGTAACTGCTTAGAAAGCCTTCCCTCACATGCTTCATGTGATCAGACACCACTAAATCTACACATCGTAATAGCTTTTTAAACAGTATTGGGTAAGCTAGATAAGAGTTCCCCCTGTACAGCATTCTCAAAAATAAACACAACTGAAGATAACTTTGGCCCAATTTTTGTTAGGTCATAAACTTTCCCCATCTGAGACATCTGAAATTCTGCATGAACAAAGTTCCATGAGAGTTTGAGAATCTGCTCCCGTGCATGCCTATGAGCCTGACTACTAAAAATGGATGCCAAAAAAAAAAAATTGTCTCCCTACCCTATCTGCCTTTGCTTATAGGGAATGATTTTTTACTACATGCAGAATAATGAATTAACAGGTAAAAATCAGTGCAGATATTTGAGGTAAAATTTCAAAAGCTGACTACACCTTCCATCCCAACACATACTTGTACTGTACAGCTGAATACAAACCCCGCCGCAGAACAGGGTATAGTTTCACTGGGACGGAACTTCAGTCGCTGCACTTGCCAGGAAAACAAACCACGACCTGCCCCTTCGCTCGTGGCTCAAGCAGCATTCTTCGAACACCCTAGCACATGTAAAAGGCATGGGCCCTGGAAAATCTTTTGCTTTTGGTAGTTCTCCTTACAAGCTTTTTGTTCTGGACAAGTAAGTTTGTGAGATGCTCGTGCCACTGCCTCAGGTCCGTGAACACAAACGAAGCTGCACGCTGCGCCAGATTTCTAAGCCCTTCACAGTGCTTTCAGCTGAGCTGAGAGGCAAACTGCGAAATTATTATCTGCAGCCCGAGAGACGGCTGTGCTGGGCGAGCGGCAAGGCGCGGGTTCGCTCTGCCGTGCCGCTCCATTGAAGCGAGCGGAGCCGCACCGAGCGGCTGCGGCGGGCAGCGGCGCCGGCAGAGATGCGCCATTGGAAAGGCTGCGTTCCCTGCCTGCCCGCCCGGGTGGGCAGGGCCGGTGGGAAGAAGGGAGGGCTCAGCTGTGCGGGCAGCCACGAGCCCCCGTGCCGGGACATCGCTGCGGCGCCCGCGGCGCGAACCCGGGCACGGGACACGCGGGGAGCGCTCCCGCGGAGGATGGAGCGGAGAGCCCGCCCGGCCCGGCGGCGGCACGCAGCCCGCCCGCGGGGATGGAGCCGGACCCGGACACCCCTCCCCGCCCCTGACCGTGCTTTCTCCTCGGGCGGC